>QZGG01001771.1:0-53739 GCA_006409495.1 Sedum album
ACAGATTGATCGAGTACTTGACATTTGCACTTGTTTTAACATTTTAACTTGATTAACTATCATGTTTTGCTTTGTTCGTTATATAATGAAAAATGTTTGTTAACATTGCAAGAATGATAGATGTGCAGCGCATTGGAAAGTCAAGATACGGAGAATAATGTCAAGAACGATAGACTCGACAACCAGCTAAGTATCTCTACACCTTAATCTTAATTTATTGCTTAGGGACTAAGCAAACTTTTAACTGTGGGGTGGGGAGTAGTATGCATACAAATTTTCATGATATATACATTGCATACTTTTCAAAATTTGCATACATCCTACTATTTAAATGAAAATACGTTGAAAAATGTCAATTAAACATGCTAAATAAGATCGAGCACTTAGATTAAAATGTTTGCTGAGAAACTCATGAATTGAAATTTTTTGAATTGAACGATTTTCATGATAGAAAATTTATTTCGTGTGACTCAACATAAGAGCTTGCCTAATCTGATTTTTCTTAGAAATTTTTGACATAACACTTTGAGAAAAGCAAAGTTTTATCCAATTTCATAGAGGAAATTTTTGAACGAAACATGGATAATATTTCATAAAGTTATTGTATTGCCTTTAGGTGACTTAAGCATATCTCGTAATATATGGTGCATTTGTTGTAACACTCGAGTTAATATTTTGGCATCTAGACAAGTCTTAAGTGTGGGGTTATCCGATAAAGTCGAGCATTTGCCGAGGGTTAGGAAAGAAAATAAAATTTATTTCCCCCTTGAAAGTATCTGCTTTGACAAAACAAACAAACAAAAACATTTGCCGAGGGTTAGGAAGGTAAGTTCCCCCTTGAAAGTATCTGTTTTGAAAAAAAATAAAAAAAAATAAATAAATAAAATATATTGTTTCCTCACTTAAGTCCTTGCTATTGCCAAAATAATTTTGCGACTCGAGTGAAGCTGTCGAGTGATAACCATTGAGAATTGCTTAGGGACGATCCTTGTACTTATGTACGTAGGCATGACATGCTTTTGAGAGAAAAATTCATGAAATATGTGGTAATCATCCGAAATTCCTCTACTCTTATGGATTATGACATGTAGTCTAATTCTTGGGCAAGAATTCTTGACCTTGACTTTATGGACTAGCCCTTGCTAGCATAGGTGATTGGTTCGGTAAGACTCCTCTTGAATATTGTGTTTTACTTTGTGATTCTCGGTGTAAGTTCGAAATGAAGAGAAGATCAAATCAAGGTTAGTTTCTTATTGCTCGAGTTACGTTGAAATTCATGACTATCGTGATTTGAAGTGATTTTCAATAATTTCTCATGCAATGAATGATCAGCTATACTTTGAAGTGTTTTTGATTAAATAATAATGCAAAAGAATGTTTGTTGAATTGACTAGCTATGTAAATGAATACGATGAATGGATGATGTGCAGGATTTGTGAGTATTCCGTTATTTGAAAACTCTCACGAGACTAAAACTTGTCCGCTAGGGCAGCCTAGAGGTTTAAAGGCTTAATGCATATGCTAAATGCATTCGTGATTTTCTACGACAGTGAACTAGGATTAGATTAACTTTAGAAATCTCAGGAGTAAGAAATAAGCTTAATACTTGTTCGGGACGAACAAGGATTAAGTGTGGGGTATTTTGATCAGTGTTAGAAATGTCTATTTTAAGCCCCTACTTTTATGCTTATTTCATATGATTATAACGTAAAATACATTACTTTTGATACTTTGATTGATGTTTCAGGTCAAAAGCACGGTTTACACTTTACGAAGGAGCACAAATGGAAATATGAGGAAAAGCACGTGAATTCGGCCTAAATCAGACGTAATTGGAGCATTTCTGCAATTCTTAGACCGAGTGCACTAAAGTACCTGACCCGAGCTAAACACAAGGTACTCGACCAAGTTACTCGACCGAGTAAATGCACTGCTCGAGCAAGTTATCACGTGACCAAGATCCTTCGTGTGGATTATCTTCATTAACTCGAGTGATTTAATACAAGAAGATAAGGAAGACCTTTCATTCCACTCGAGGATTAAATGCATGAAGATAAGCTTAACTCTACATTTACTCGGCCATTTATGATAGGAGTTAAAGCAAGACCTTTCCAATCACTCGACCCTTTGATTGAACTTCACTATATAAGCATCACAAGACACTCGAAGAAAGTTGGCTGCTGCTGCCCTAGCTACCTAAGGGGGCTGAATAAAGTGATTGATTCAGTCGAGTAAACCAAGTGAAGAAGAAGATATACCCCCGAGAGAGTTCGGAAGGACCCGATTGAATTATTGAAGTTTATACAACCAGATTTTGTACTCGATATAACGAGGAGAATAGCAGCAGCATTGGAGCTCGACCGTGGATCATCAATCACTGAGAATTTCTAAACTTTACTCTTGTTTTATTTACAATCGTTTTACTTACAATCATTCGAACATGTTTGCATTATCACTCGAGATGAGTGAGTAGTTTCCTTATGATAGGGATTTGATGAATTCCTTCAGTGATTATGATTAACTAGAACATTGATTATTTAATTTATATGAATCAATTCTTGTATGACAATTGCGTGTGTTGAATCATACCCGAGCTTAATGATCAGTGCTAAAAATGTCAATTTAAATCCCTACTTTCATGCTTATTTCCTATGATTTGAACGTTAAATATATTACTTTTGATACTTGGATTGATGTTTCAGGTCAAAAACGCGATTTCATCCTTATGAGGAGCATAAATGGAAATATGAGGAAAAAATACTTGACTCGAGGCTAAAATAAGCCAGAAACTCATGTTACTCGACCGAGTAAATACACTGCTCGAGCAAGTCTACACTGATCAAGACTCTTCGTATGGATTCTCTCCATTACTCGACCATTTAATACCATTTAAGATGAGTGGGATAAGCTAGACCTCATTTCCACTCGAGTGATTTAATACAAAAGGATAAGCAAGACTCTTCATTATCGACCATTTTATGACGAGAAGATATGAAGACCTTTCACTCTACTCGACCCTTGGATTGCTTTTTACTATAAAAGCTCACAAATGACACCGAGGAGGGGGTTTTTTTTGTTGGTTTTTTGTTGGTGGGAGAGAAGACGACGAGGAGAAGAAAAGAGGCGATCGACCATTTCCGACGGTTCTTTCGTTCTTTACTCTCTTTTTCTACTTGTTTCTTTTGGTATTGTATTGCCCAGAGTATGTGAGTAGTGTTTAGTTCCGGATTATTACAGATTTCATGTGTATTCAACTCGATTTCATGCGTTGAATGAATTACTATTTCGTTATATGTTTTATATCAATTTAATGCTCTCTATTTATATGTTCATGCTTTAATTATTAAAGGATTAGATGGATGCCTAATTCATGAATTGCCTAGATTAGGAAACCAACACTAGCAATGGCTTGACGGTGATTAATCAGATGATGTAGAATTGACACTAATACGGTACGCTATAAATGGTAGGTACGTAGGTGATGTTATTTGCAACACTCGGTAATCGGTGAGTAGTGACATACCGTAGTGGAGGGAGTTAATTTATTTGAAAGACTTGTTGCTAAATGTGTTTTTGACTATTAATATTGCCTGCAATGTGGGTGTTAAATAATTAAGAATAAATCGAGTTTTGCCTCAACGGAGGGACTCGTAGTATATGATTGTGTGCTTGAGTGATGCCAGAGGATGTCGGCTCACTCATAAGTGCACATGGTTCTATTCTCATTTGTCATATAACATATTATAGATTATGAAATTCTTGCATGAATAGAGTGATACAAATGGATGAAGTATGATTTCGGAACTTCTTCTATTAGGAAGTCTTTTTATCTTTATTATTTGCTAACCTTAGGAATTTAGAATCACATTTCACTTTTTGATTGAATAGATAAAACACATCACTAGTCATCTAGTATATGCACTACGTTTGCTCTCTTGGGACGATACTCGGACTTCCGAATTTTATAAATTTTGTTTGACTACTACTTGACCCCTAAAACGAATTAGACAAATATAAAGGGTTAAAAATACGGTTTGTCAAAATGGCGCCGTTGCCGGGGAGCAACATTCGAGTGCATTATTAGAAATAATTAGTGTAGTTTTAGACTATTCGTGTACATACTTTTATTTTCCTTTATTTTTATTTTTTTAGTTTGTTACTTCACTAAACACTTTTATCTTCTTTTGCGAGGATGTACTCATACGATCAACAAGGCACGTACTGGGGTGGAGATGATGATCAAGTACAAAATGAGAGGTTTGAATGTGAAGGTCATACCTATGACCATAGCTACATGCTTCCAAGCTTTCAACCCCCTGGTGGACCATCAACTATAGAGATTATGCTTGCCTCTTACTTGAGTTATTTGAGTAATCAAAAGACTATGATGCAAGAAATGCATTCAAAGATTGATCTCTTAGTTGCTCAGAATCAATTGATTGCGGATCAGCTAGCACAACAAGCAAATCAGAATTGGAACATGGAAGAAGATGATGAAGTTTATGGAAATTGTGATTCAAGTGAAGCTGCATTGTTGGAGTCATCTCTTGGAAAGCTCGGCCAAGCTGAAAAAGAGTTAAACAAAGACGATTCAGAGTTCTGCAAAGATTGTATTTCTCAAGTCCATATGCCTGAATCATCTACCGGTGAACTTGAAACATTTGAAGATTCAAACTTGGAGATTGAGTGTTCAAAGCCTATTGAGGATCCCAGGTATGAAGATTTTGTTGATTTGTGCAATGATAAGCCTTGTATGGATATGAATGTATTAGTGAAGGAACAACAAAAGGAGTGGACACCTATGCATATCTTCGAAGGCTTACTAAAAGTGTCTATTGGAGTGGAGGTGTTTTATGAAGATCCATTTGATGTCTTTCTACCTCCGGATAAGTTTCAAAGCTTTCAACCATTCATCGATCAGTCTATAAGTGAAAGCTCCTTTAGTCCCTTGATTTTACAAGGAAGAACATTTACCGAGGGATGGAATTCACATCTGAAAGTCCATTGCAGACTTGATGGGAAGAGATTCAAATGGGATTTGAAGGTGGATTGACACGGCTGTTGTCTTGTCAAGACGTTAAACTAGACCTTTACGGGAAGTAACCCGGACTGTAAGTAGTTAGTTTTTATTTTATTTTATTTTTCTGCATTTTATTGTTTTCTAGATTAGGAAAAATGCAAGTGTGGGGTAGAATATTATTTGGGAAAATTCCGGGGATAAATTCTAGCACTCGATCGAGTAAACCACCAACTCGACCGGGTCACGTCACCCAAATTAATATAAATTAAACAATTTAAATGAATTCCTATTTCACTCGATCGAGTAAATCACCAACTCGACCTAGCGTACCGAGGTATATTTTATAAGTTTAGTTTAATTCCCCTCATTCGATCGAGTAAAAATCTTACTCGACCGAATCACACTACCCAAAAATAAAATACAAAAATTCAAAATAAAATATATATATATAAAAATAAAAAAATAAAAAATAGAATTAAACACCTTGAGAAGAAAATTATATAATCAATTAAATTCTGAATTTTGGTCAAGCTCACTCGACCAAGTAAGAAGGTCACTCGACCGAGTGAACCTGCACTTAAATCGAAATTAAACCCTTCCATTCGGTCGAGTCATCTGGTTCACTCGACCGAATCAAAACTTCCGAGTACTTGACATTTGCTTTGTTTGTTATATAATGACAAATCTTTATTAGCATTGCAAGAATGATACATGTGCAGCGCATTGGAAAGTCAAGATACGAAGAATAATGTCAAAGAACGAAACACTCGACAACCAGCTAAGTATCTCTACACCTTAATCTTAATTTATTGCTTAGGGACTAAGCAAAATTCTAAGTGTGGGGTGGGGAGTAGTATGCATACAAATTTTCATGATATATACATTGCATACTTTTTAAGATTTGCATACATCCTACTATTTAAATGAAAAACAATTTGAAAAATGTCAATTAAACATGCTAAACTATACTAAGCACTTAGATTAAAAATGTTTGCTGAGAAACTCATGAATTGAAATTTTTTGAATTGAACAACATTCATGATAGAAAATTTATTTCTTGTGACTCAACATAAGAGCTTGCCTAGTTTGATTTTTATTAGAAATTTTTGACATGACACCTTGAGAAAAGCAAAGTTTTATCCAATTTCATAGAGGAATTTTTGAACAAATCATGGATAATATTTCGAAAAGTTATTGTATTGCCTTTAGGTGACTTAAGCATATCTCGTAATATATGGTGCATTTGTTGTAACACTTGAGTTAATATTTTGGCATCTAGAAGTCTTAAGTGTGGGGTTATCCGATAAAGTCGAGCATTTGCCGAGGGTTAGGAAAGAAAATAAAATTTATTTCCCCCTTGAAAGTATCTGTTTTGACAAAAAAAAAAAAAAAAAAACATTTGCCGAGGGTTAGGAAAGAAAATAAAATTTATTTCCCCCTTGAAAGTATTTGTTTTGAAAAGAAAAAAAAGGAAGAGAAAAAAAATATATAAAAGAAAAAAAAATTAATTCGTTTCCCCACTTAAGTCCTTGCTGTTGCCTAAATAATGTTGCGACTCGAGTGAAGCTGTCGAATGATAACCATTGAGAATTGCTTAGGGACGATCCTTGTACTTATGTACGTAGGCATGACATGCTTTTGAAAGAAAAATTCATGAAATATGTGGTAATCATCCGGAATTCCTCTACTCTTATGGATTACGACGTGTAGTCTAATTCTTGGGCAAGAATTCTTGACCTTGACCTTATGGACTAGCCCTTGCTAGCATAGGTGATTGGTTCGGTAAAACTCCTCTTGAAAATTGTGTTTTACTTTGTGATTTTCGGTGTAAGTTGGGAAAGAGAAAGGACAAACCAAGGTTAGTTTCTTATTGCTCGAGTTACGTTGAAATTTATGACTATCGTGATTTGAAGTGATTTTCAATAATTTCTCATGCCGTGAATTATCAGCTATACTTTGAAGTGTTTTTGATTTAAGAATAATGCAAAAGAATGTTTGTTGAGTTGACTATTTATGTTAATGAACACGATGAATGGATAATGTGCATAGAGGATTTGTGAGTATTCCGTTATCTGAAAACTCTCACGAGACTAAAACTCGTCCGCTAGGGCAGCCTAGAGGTTTAAAGGCTTAATGCATATGCTAAATGCATTCGTGATTTTCTACGACAGTGAACTAGGATTAGAATAAATTTAGAAATCTCAGGAGTAAGAAATAAGCTTAACACTTGCTCGGGACGAACAAGGATTAAGTGTGGGGTATTTTGATCAGTGCTAAAAATGTCAATTTAAATCCCTACTTTCATGCTTATTTCCTATGATTTGAACGTTAAATATATTACTTTTGATACTTGGATTGATGTTTCAGGTCAAAAACGCGATTTCATCCTTACGAGGAGCATAAATGGAAATATGAGGAAAAAATACTTGACTCGAGCTAAAATAAGCCAGAAACTCATGTTACTCGACCGAGTAAATACACTGCTCGAGCAAGTCTACACTGATCAAGACTCTTCGTATGGATTCTCTCCATTACTCGACCATTTAATACCATTTAAGATGAGTGGATAAGCTAGACCTTTCATTCCACTCGAGTGATTTAATACAAAAGGATAAGCAAGACTCTTCATTACTCGACCATTTATGACGAGAAGATAATGAAGACCTTTCACTCTACTCGACCCCTTGGATTGCTTTTTACTATAAAAGCATCACAAATGACACCGAGGAGGGGGGTTTTTTTTGTTGGTTTTTTGTTGGTGGGAGAGAAGACGGCAGAGGAGAAGAAAAGAGGCGATCGACCATTCGCGACGGTTCTTTCGTTCTTTACTTCTTTTCTACTTGTTTCTTTTGGTATTGTATTGCCATGAGTAGTGAGTAGTCGTTTAGTTCCGGGATTATACAGATTTCATGTGTATTCAACTCGATTTCATGCGTTGAATGAATTACTATTTCGTTATATGATTTTATTCAATTCTACATGCTCTTATTTATATGTTCATGTTAATTAGTTAGCATTAGATGGATGCCTAATTTCATGAATTGCCTAGATTAGGAACCAACACTAGCAATGGCTTGAGGTGATTAATCAGATTGATGTAGAATTGACACTAACTACGGTAGCTATAAATGGTAGTACGTAGGTGGATGTTATTTGCAACATCGGTAATCGTGAGTAGTGACATACACGTAGTGGAGGAGTTAATTTATTTGAAAGACTTGTGCTAAATGTGTTTTTGACTATTAATATTGCCTGCAATGGTGGGGTGTTAATAATTAAGAATAATCGAGTTTTGCCTCAACGGAGGGACTCGTAGTATATGATGTGTTGCTTGAGTGATGACCCGAGGATGTCGGCTCACTCATAAGTGCACATGGTCTATTCTCATTTGTCATATAACATATTTAGATTATGAAATTCATTGCATGAATAGAGTGATACAAATGGATGAAGTATGATTTCGGAACACTTCTTCTATTAGGAAGTCTTTTTATCTTTATTATTTGCTAACCTTAGGAATTTAGAATCACATTTCACTTTTTGATTGAATAGATAAAACACATCACTAGTCATCTAGTATATGCACTACGTTTGCTCTCTTGGGACGATACTCGGACTTCCGAATTTTATAAATTTTGTTTGACTACTACTTGACCCCTAAAACGAATTAGACAAATATAAAGGGTTAAAAATACGGTTTGTCACTTAATCTTCATAAACTAGGTGTCCTGACAAAACATCTAGAAGAGTAGGTCGGAGTAGTATTATCTAGGGAAGGACCGGAAGGTGAACTTAGAGTATTTTGGAATCAATACAACCATTAGATTAAGTGTATTAGCAAAGCGGAAGCAGCGAGTATATTTGGTGCATGAATGTATTAATAAGCGTATTTAGACAGATTAGTGAAAACACCGGAAGGAATGAAGCTAGTCGAGTAGATGTTTACGTGCGAATCCAACATTCGGAAGTGAGGATTCGTATGCTAATGCTACTCAGTCTAAATTCTATAATATAAATCCAACATTCGGAAGTGAGGATTTATATTATCATATAACTATGCATTCTAGATTAAATTGTCATCAAGAAGGAAATTCATAACTATAATATAAATCTAACACGGGAGTGAGGATTTATATATCTTGTTTGAGTGAAACCATAAGTATTAGTGGAGGATTCTCATCCTTGTCATAGTTTTTAATATTTGATAACAAATCCTTTTCATAGTTTGATAACGAAACCTTTTCTTGAAACATTGCCTTTTGAATAAATAAAATTGCCTTTGAAATAAATAAAACACTTAAGAACTAAATTGAAGGCTAGTAATTGAGTTTAAAGAATTAAAAGCTAGTAATCGAGTTTGAAATATAACTTGACTCCACTGTTCCCTTGGGTTCGACATGCACTAGGTCACCCCTAGTTCTATAAATTCTTTTGAGTTGCGTGTTGGAATATTTATCGACTGAATTGCATGCGGTCAGTTAGTTTCTCCCACAAAATTTCTTTATCACAGCTTCTGTTAAACGCGTACACAAAAGCCACCGTAACTCTCACCCCGTTTCACATCGTGTCACAAATGATAACTTAATTATCAACAGAGGCAATATCCACACCAAGCTCCCTAGCATTCCACAAAATTAAATTTTTACTTTTGCCCATACTCCCATGCTAAAAAAATCCCACTTATTGTTAGAAGAACACACTCTACTAATCCTACTCCTATCTTCTGCCTTTATCTTAGCTTCAACAATCTCAATTAAACCTACTTTATTTTTGATAATCAAATTCTTAACCTCAGCTTCCTTAAAAGGATGATTAATCTCTCTTACGTTCCAACATGCAATGCAAGACATTTAAAATTTGGAGTTTTTTGCTCCAACACCACCTCCCTTGGAGTGACGAGAAATGTTCTTAATATCCATATTTAAATCTGAATCTTGTGTTCCACACAATCCACTTTTCATCTTCTTCTTATTCTTACCCTTCCTTTTGTTCTTCTTTCGTACCTCAGTGAAAGACATCTCTTCTTCACTTTTACTACTAATACGGGCTTCTCTGCCAGTAGCGAAAAAACTCCAAATTTACCCCTGTTTGAAGATTTTGTTCCTCATTTACCCCACTTGTAAGTTTTATTCCCCATTTACCCCACTTTACAAAAACGTTTTTTCAAAAAGCGCCTAATCAACTAAAAACGCTTTTTCAAAAAGCACTTTTCATTCATTCTTGATTAAATATGTATAAAATTTTATTTTTTACGAACGATTGGGCTAAAAACGCTTTTTGAAAAAGCGTTTTTAGTTGTTTAGGCGCTTTTTGAAAAAGCGTTTTTGTAAAGTGGGGTAAATGGGGAACAAAACTTACAAGTGGGGTAAATGAGGAACAAAATCTTCAAACAGGGGTAAATTTGGAGTTTTTTCGCCAGTAGCCTCATCTCTAACTTTAGAGCTTATCTCTATCTCATCCTCCTGATGTGCCTTTGCCTGATAAGCACACGAGCATGATGAATAGTAGACATGTCAAATTTATCAATATCCGTTTATTGTCCATCATCCGTCCGTTTAAATCAATCCATTAACCATCCGTTAAGTTAAACGGATAAAGTTATCCATCCGTTTATTAAATGGATGAAACGGATGAACCATATCCATTTACCATCCATTTAATAAACAGATGGTAAACGGATTGACGGATGAATCACTATCCATTTATCGTCCATTTATCATCAGTTATTATCCTATTAACATCCATTTATAATTAACTCATAAACGGTAAACGGATGATAAATGGATAAACGGATGCTAAATGGATATGGATGATAAACGGATAAATGGATTATCCATTAATCCATCATCCGTTTACAATCCGTCCATTTATCCATTTAAGTTTAACGGATTAAACGGATGACAACCGTTTATCATCCATCCATTTACCGTCCATCCATTTATCACCCGTCCATCTGTTTTGACGGGTCTAATGAATAGACTTAGCCATCCCAGACTAAAAAACAAAGTCTGCAACCGATGCTCAAGAAAATTCTCAACATTCCATCATTATTCGAATTTATACACAATGTGATTAACCTAAGTCAAAGTCTGTAACAATAAATTAAAAAACTCGATTTATGAAAACTCGTTATTCGAATTTAAAAATTGCGGTTAAGTAGAAATTAGGTTTACGGAATTTGATAACCGTCGCAATTAAAAGTACAATTTATACTCGGGTGATTGAAAGCCCAAATTTAGCGCCCAAGCCGCAGCGTTTCGATTTTTAAGTAAAAATATTACTATTAAAATTATTATTTTACTTTACATTTAATCCCGATTCTCGTCTTCGATTGAAGCACATATCTCAGCCTTCTCCTCCGTCGTTCGTAGCCGTGGTTACTTTCCGTATTTCGTCGCCGTGGTTTCTTTTCGTATTTCGTCGCCGTGGTTTCTTGCCGTCTTTCGTCGCCGTGGTTTCTTGCCGTCTTTCGTCGCCGTGGTCACTTGTCGTCTTTCGTCGCCGTGGTCACTTGTCGTCTTTCATCGCCGTGGTTACTTGCCGTTGTTCCTTAACATGGAGATCCCTGTGGAGACTGTTTCAGTTGAGGCGAAAAAGAAAGTCCGGCTTGCAAATGTGGAAGATGATATAAGGGAAGCAGGTGCAACGAGGTAGTAACAGAAGTAGATCGTAGTTTGTTTAAAGCATATTAGGGTTTTCATGATTTTGTTTTCAATTTTAATCAAGTTTTAACTGAGGATTTGTTGGTGTTGGCTGAAGCAGATTTGATCTTGTTAATATGTGTACTGCAGTGTTGCATATATATGTTGTTGAAGGTTGATGATGTTAGGCAACTGATGTTTCATATGTTGACTTTATTGTTATAAATTTATTACAGATTTCGTGCTGTGAAAAGACTCGAGAATCAAAAGAGAAAAGCTAGAGCTCTTAGTGTTGAGAGGTTATGTCATTTCATTGTTTTTGTTATCAGTAATCTACATGGCTATACCACTTAGTGTTTTCACTCCCTTAACATGTTTTTTGTATCTGCATTAGAAATGAGATCCCTGTAGAGACTGTTTTACATGAGGCGAAAAAGAAAGTCCGGCTTGCAAATTTGGAAGATGATAAAAGGGAAGCAGGTGCATTGAGGTAGTAACACAAGTAGATCATAGTTTGTTTATAACATATTAGGATTTTGAAAATTTGTTTTCAATTTTAATCAAGTTTTAATTGCGGGTTTGTTGGTATTGGCTGAAGCAGATTAGGATCATGTTAATATGTGTACTGCAGTGTTGCATTTTTATGTTGTTGAAGGTTGATGATGATAGGCAACTGATGTTTCATATGTTGACTTTATTGTTATAATTTTATTACAGATTTTGTGCTGTGAAAAGCCTGGAGAATCAAAAGAGAAAAGCTAGAGCACTTGGTGTTGAGAGGTTATGTCATTTCATTGTTTTTGTTATCAGTAATCTACAAGGCTAAACCACTTAGTGTTTTCACTCCCTTAACATGTTTTTTGTATCTGCATTAGAAATGAGATCCCTGTAGAGACTGTTTTACATGAGGCGAAAAAGAAAGTCCGGCTTGCAAATGTGGAAGATGATAAAAGGGAAGCAGGTGCATTGAGGTAGTAACACAAGTAGATCATAGTTTGTTTATAACATATTAGGATTTTGATGATTTTGTTTTCAATTTTAATCAAGTTTTAATTGCGGGTTTGTTGGTATTGGCTGAAGCAGATTATGATCATGTTAATATGTGTACTGCAGTGTTGCATATATATGCTGTTGAAGGTTGATGATGTTATGCAACTGATGTTTCATATTTTGACTTTATTGTTTTGACTTTATTACAAATCTTTCAGTTCATTGTTTATGTTATCAGTGATCTACAAGTTGGTGTTTTCAATTACTGTGTTTAGGAAGACAGATGAGGTGGTTTTTATTGAAGCGATGGAACGTTTGGAGTTGCTAGAGCAGATTATTGGAAGAAGAAAATATCAAATCAAACAACTAAAGAATAAACTGCTGAATATTAAAGATCCGGAAAGAAAAGATGAACTTAGAGAGTTGGAAAGTCATTGGATTGGGGGAGTTGTGGATTTACGGCGCAAATTTAACGACATTATAAATTGGGCGAATGAGAAGGATATTTTTTACGCGTCAAAAATATATCACATTCAGTTCATTTTCTGTCATTTGAAGAGAAAACCAATTCGTCTCGCAAAGGATATCACTGCTGACTCTGAAAAGGCGATTATAAAGGAAGTGAAGAAGAAGAAGACTTTGCATTTGGTGTAGGTTTATCAGTAGTAATTGTAGTGTGACAATTCTAAAAACACTTTGGTTGTTACTAAAACTTTTAGCATTTCGTTGTGAAGTGGTGCAGTAGGTTTATCAAGTATGTGAATGTAGTCGATGTCAACCTAGTTACAAAATCCATCCCTGTCCATTGTTCTACATGCAATGCAACAACAACTGCTTTGAGAATACTTTCTTAGAGACTAATTTCTTGTAGAGTTGAAAATGGTATTAGACAACTAAATATTGAAGTGATTAAAGGAAAGTTTAAGCAAGAAGACAAAAATTGAGTGATTGAAGCTAGGAAATCATTCTACATCCATAAGAGGCCTCTTTTAATATCAGAATGGACAAACACTAAATGGGTTACAGGATAAATGCAATGCAGGGACACAAGTTCCATCAGGGTACAAAACTATAGCCACCAGTGCGCTTCACTACAATGGAGTTCCTGAATATGACGCTCATTCTCAATCGGTTGCGACTCACAAGGCCCTTCAAAAGCAGCAAGGAAAAAGTCCATTTATACTCTCGCGTTCAACCTTTGTTGGCTCAGGAAAATATGCAGCTCATTGGACAGGTGACATTAATAAGGGCACTTGGGCTGTTCTAGAGATGCAGAAGGCATTGCCCTTATGGTAGGGAATGAACATGGCAACCAAGCTAAACTTATCTGGAGTCACTTTCTTCACGGACTCAATTGAGGTGGTGACAGCAACTACCCAGGGATTATTAAGATATGGAGAAGAAATTAAAGGAGATGGCTGTCTAATTGTTTGAAGGGCTTTCGTTCACATCCAGGGTGGAAGATCGAGCATGTTCGTCGTGAAGAGAACATCCTTGCTGACAGGGTTGCCAGGTTTGCAAGAACTGCCCGCGCACAATGGACTTCTACGTGATCATTTTTACCTAAATCTATTTCTCGAGGAAATTTACGTGGCCACTTATGATAACTGCTCATGAACTTTACATCATTTTCTCCCTCAAACGCATTCACCTTCATTAATCAAACTCGAGAATCGAGACACCATTCCTCCCCTATTGAATAAAACAGTTAACTATTACTTTTCCAAGGAATATGTACAAAGGCATTTTATGTTCTAAATTGAGATGCATTCATTCAAGAAAGTAGCACAGAGAAGGGATAAATACCAACACCGGTTATAACCAAGCACACAAAAAGAAATCAGAATCCCGGAACGTACCTAATCCCCCACCACCAACACAAAACAAGATCAAACCTAGTCTAAAGTAACCTTTGTTAAAACCATGCAATTTCACAATCCCGAGGAATTTCAAAAGCCATTCGAGTTGAGAATTTTCAAAAGGTTACTCGCTAATCTAGTTACTTCACATGCAGGTGTGTGTCAAACCTCGTACTTTCTACCAGTAAGCCCCAAAATTTATTTTGAAATGTTGTAATATATTATAATTCGGATACCTTACAAACAAAGAGAGCTGAATTGGACTTTATCATCAAGCATCCAGGAGTAGGAATGTTTAGACAGTAAAATGCCATCAGGATGCGGGGCAAGAACCAAGTGGAAGCTGTGGTTCAATTCACATTCTTCACATGATTGTTTCTCTACTAAAGTAAAGAGATCCCTATTCCAAAAAGAAGGCCAATATTAAATTGTATCTCCAATAAACCATCAAATATTTGGTTCTTATACGTAACGCCTAATATTCATCAGGTTTCACTCTATTACAAATTGACGGAGACCTAACTAGGTGCTCATGCCTTCATGTTATCGATAATGCAAAAACTAATAGTTTTTCTTCTCTATGCACGAAGGGCACATATCAAAATAACATCCCTCACTTATATGTTAAGTGTTGAGGAATTGGTATTATATGCTTATGGGCATACCAAACAATCAGGTTCAGAAACAAAAATAGTTCAGAACAGAAACAATTGCATACCAGTTGACAAAGTTTTCCTGATTTCCTCTTCAATGTCAAATTTGCTACTAAACAACTGCACCAAATTAAAGTATTACATGGAAAATCAGATGATGAAGAAACTATTCACATCCTTAGTAAAAGGAGTAACGACATAATACTTGATAATAAATCCGACCAAATCTGTATTTTCAAGTAACTGCTTGTTCTCACATGTAATTTTGTGAGGATAAGATGATGACACTTAACACAACAGATCATGCCCAGAATAATCACTTTATTTGAGGATTCCACAGAATTCTTTCCATCCTACTAGTTTGTAAACGATTTAAGAATGTTATTGTGCTGGGAATAAATTTTTTTTTTGTCGAACTATTTTTGTTAAGGTAAATGTGAGCAAAGAACCAGGGACTGAAGAAAGACTACTGATGTGTGCCTAAATTCTGGGTAATTCTACATCAAGTAGGAAAAATGAAGTGAACTGTAACCTTCCTATCACAGGCCATTACTTCAGTAGATAATAAAAAGAAAGAACACGTCATCAATCAATTCAGCTGGTTAAATCATGTAGTTGAAGCTTAGGTGGTTGGAAGCTGATGGATCCAACTTTTCTTAAATTAATTTCATTGAATATATAGTAAACGTGGACTATTATATTTGCATGCATTTGTCAAACCCACCCTAGTTTGCTTCTTGAACTAAACAAGATAAATGAAAATGATGTTAATCACAAATGGAAAACATAGTTCTGTCTACTGCCTAACAAGTATTGCAATAAGAACAACAAGGTCGCAACATATTACTCTAGAAGCACAATCTACTCAGCCAAACTCCCGTAGGCCCCCCTAGAGGTATTTGGCTCATGGGATGCATGATGAATATAACTAACTACATGAGCCAGCTTCTACAAAGCTCGCCTACACATGTGCCATGTGGCACTGTCTTCATAAAAATGTGTTATCTTCACATTTATAGTAACAATTGACATTTTCCAAATATTCAATACAATATCGATATAATATTCTATCCAACCTATATAGCAAATTATTCATAAATAGTTAAAAGGATAAAAAGGTTTTGGGCGTGTATATTTACTATATAGCACATCGACTCCAAGCAAGGAAACTTTCCTGATTGAAAATAAAAGCATGGCAGCAAATCTGATATCTAGCAGGCAGCAGCTCATCCAAAATTTAAGAACCCTTGACATGTATGTTGAAGAAACATAATTAAGACATACCTTCAGATTTGGCACGTCTCTGAAGTTCAGTCATCCACAACAATTCAATATTTAACTTCAAACAGTTCCCTTCTTCAAAGATATATCATTAATTTGAACCTATCCATGAAAGTGAACTGTTAGATCTTGTTCAACATCAAAAGCCTGATTTGAAGTGATTGTTGGAGTCTTATAGATGATAATCAGCACGCAGTTTTATAGCACCAACTGTTTTTGCACCTGTTCAGACTCAACTGTCAACAATGCACCAAAGTTGTCTTCCTAGGAAGTAGCATTAATGAAGTAGTTCTAAGTATTTCATTTGAAGAACCAACCAAGGTGAGAATAGGACTTAAGTATCTGGTCTTCTGCTTAACTAATACGTGCAAAATGCTAATCAACTATGTTCTGAAGAAATAATTTTGAAGTAAGAAATAAGGCTGCAAGGAAGTATTTGTTTCTAAAGATCTAAGTAAGCTCATCGGAAGGGATTGCATGCAGTCAAGCGGGTAATCTTGAGAAAATATGACACGTTTCAGAGAAGTTAAAGCATAAACTTAATATGTTTAAGCATTTGTGCTAAAAATAAACGAGAAAGACTGACCAACAACAGCAGTGTGATAAATTCCCAAAAACCAGAATTAGTAGTGGCTTTCCTTACCTATCAATGGAGGATAAAAAAATACATTAGTAAATGCCCAATAGCCAAAAGAAGAGAATTTTGACTCATTAACTTGTAAATACTGATCAGAATCTTCAAAAAGTTGAAAACTTGTAAAACCAAATTGTTAATTTATTTGACATGTTTCTTCACTACACTGAGGCACTGAGCAATTATGAATTACTATGAATTTGTAGTTTGTATGTCGCATAAAGTGAAGATCAAGAAAAGGGCTACAGAAAAGTGGTGGCAGGTCCCTCATTCATTGCCCTGCTTACTCACCCTTATATCCCCTTTAAAACTGCCTCACTTTCCCACAAAGACTTCATTCAGGCTTATTCACAAACACCCCTTGTATACTGAAAAACAACCACATAAACACTAACAAGCAAAAAGATAAGGAACAGCAATGGCAAATACCTCCTCACCAGAAAGCTGAAATACGTCAAGCTTGGTTACCGGTTCCTGGTCAATCACATTCTAACCTTTCTCCTTGTTTCGTATTGGCCTAGCAATTTGACACCATACAGGTTCTTGGGCCGCGAACCAGACTGTAAAGACTCCTGTTGATGGGCCGTGGGCTGATTGTATCCAGTCCATATTCCGGAAGTGGTCAACACTTGTTTTTTTCTCAAAGTGGGATCCAGTGCTACAAACTGCAGTTTGCAAATACGTTTTACTAGGCAAATGAGCGTATTTTTGTACAGTTGTAAGGACTGACAATAATGTATCAATATTTTTGATATCTGAAATATATTTATTAGTCGGTGTGAACCAGCCCTCAAACGCCTTTATATCATAACATAATATTTTTTAACAATTTTTTCACTTTTCTAGTGTTACCATAAGTCACCTGGTTACCATTCTTCTTATCCTTTGCATTTGATGCAGATGATTTTCCTCATTGGTTATACAATGTTGAAAGGTACTTTTGCTATGAACAAGCTTGCACAATTTTAGGACTGAAAGCTGACATATGATGACAAAAAATACAAACAATTCTCTCAATTTTCCAAACAATATGCAAAACTAGGCCAAATAATTATTTCAAAATTTCAATGTCAATACATCTCCCTTGGCATAGTTTTTTGGTCTTTGACTCCGCAAGTTGTAAAAAATTTGGATCCGATTCCAAACCATCAACTTTTCTCAATCCAAAAGTACCCTGCTCACATACAATCAACTTTTCCAATCGGGGTGACTTGCTGACAACAAATTTTACAATATCTTGATCAAGTGTTTCCCCAAAACCACCATGAATCTCGAATACTTTCAGACATTCAAACACGCAACACTCTCCCTACATAGACAAGAGATATAAATTTGTATACTATTTTAAAGTAGAGGTGCACTGATCAGTATACCAGCAAGTAATAAGTAAAAATGAGATCCAAAGACCAATGATCTTGCCTGTTTTTTATTGCACTTTCGGGGTGGAAGCAGGTCGTGAATCCCATATCCACCATCAACCTGTAGAAAGACCATATAAGTTAGGTTATTGTCTAATTGTTTTGTAAACTTAGGGACAACAAATGAGCTGTCGCCAATGCACTTAATAATGATAAAAAGGTAATACCTCAACTGCAAATATCTCAATTGCAAAGGTTTCAAGGAACGGGCATGAATTAATCAAATTAACAATTTGATGAAGGATAGGGTCAGTGTCCGAATAGAAATGTAGCTTTAGATACTTGAGATTAACCAGTTCTGGTATTCTTTTCACATTGAATCTGTTCGGCTATGTAAATAAATTCCAAAAACAGGGGATTTGTCAATGCATATCATTTATGTAGAAAAAGTAAAAAAAAAGTATAAGAAGAGCGCACCTGTTCCATCATCAGTTCAAGTTTTTCTAGCTGTGGAAGGTAACTCTCAAAGTGTTTAAGGAATTTCCATATCTTTGGCATAAGACAATAGTTAGCACCAATAGCTAAGTCAGTCAACATAGGGACATCAACCTGCAGAGGATTAAATACAAATGAATTGCAATAAAAAGATGTGAGGTGAGGGGCTCTGAGTTTGGTAAGGGCAAAGCCTCTATCTGCCTCAATTGCGAGCCGCCTTAACCGAGGGGGAGGGGTGTCGCCAGAAATATCCAGGACTTTGCAAGTTCCAGGAAGGATAATTGTTAAATCTTCAAGGAGTTGACAAGTTGATATAATGAAGCTAATGAACTTTTGTCTGACATTGACACATGATAAATAGAGTGACTTCAAACACTTGATGTTAGAAAGTCCTGTCGGAGTTCTAAGCCAAGGCTTTACACGTAGTGTGTATTGTTGATCTGGTAAAACGACGGATCTGGTGCCTTGTAAGTCAAGATGAAGACTTTCAAGGGGGTTTGCAGCGGCAAAACTGATCCACCGATCAATGTGGTGTCTCTGATTTTTTTTAAGTAGACAGGAGATTCGAAGCTGCTTGAGCTTGACTGCCGAATCCCTGGCACGAATTACATTGGTCACCCATGCTACATACTGATCACAACATCCTAACAAGGGATCCGTGGAAAGGAGAGCAGCAGCGTCAAAATCCAAACAAGATACGTTAAGCCATACATATCTGAATCTGCGGCAGAGGATGGATGTGCGAGCTATTTCAGATAGGGTGGAGAGAAAGGAGAGAATAACAACCAAAACGTCATCCGGGAGTTGCTCAATTCTACTGGTCTGGTAAAGGTGCAATCTTTTCTGGTCCATAGTGCAGGCTGTAACACAAGTGAACAAAAAAATCAAAATTTGAGAAAAATATGATATTGGTGAGCTAAATACAACCATTCAATCCACATATCATCACTGATTCAACTAGCAATATAAATCTACAGATCAAGTAGCAACAGCAGTATCCAATCTTAATTGTTGTCGGCCAATCTAAGAGCAATTAAAAACATCATCGGATCTGCTTATACAAAACTCAACAACCCAAAAAGAAAACAGAGACCCAATTCATATTGTTTACAGACAATCTACAAGCAATTAAAAAACATCATTTAATATGAAGATACACGATTGATGACACACAACACAGTCAAAATCCCAAAAAGAAAAGAGAAAAAAAAACAGAGAACGAACTGACCCAATGAGATTAGTCAGATCTGAATTCAAAGATGGGGCGGGTGGCGGCTGAATCTCTCCGATTTGTCTTCAGTTGTCCTGCCTTCGATCTAAACCAAACTGTGCCTAGGTTTTTTTGGTACACAAACTGTGCTAGGGTCTAATTTTTTACCAAATTGGGTAATTTATATTTACACGTGGCATTGTTCGTCGACTCAAAAACTCATCCTAACTTTCCTTATTTCTATAAATCAATTATTAATATATTTTATTAAAAAAGCAAAAAAATGATATCCGAGCTCATATCTCTTTCCTTATTTCCATAAATCAGTTATTAATATATTTTATTTAAAAAATAAAAAATAATATCGAGCCATAGTTTCGATAGTGATTTGTAATGCTCGAATTGAGCTTGTAATATACTCAGTGTAATCAAAAAAAAAAATCAAGCAAAAACCAAGATCAACTACAATTGAGGCAGATAAAGGTTTGACCTCAACAAGGCTGCGATCAAGTCCAAATGGTAAGGGTGTCTTCATACACATCCTTAGGTCATGAGTTCAATCTATGGTCTCACCAATATTTCTTGCCTTGAATGAGGTTCATTCTTTTCTCCTTTCTTACTCCCCATGTGGTGGAGTCTTTCTCATGTATTAGCTTCGGTTCCAAAGGTCATGTAATGTGTAATGATATAGTTTCGGTTCAAGATCATGTAATAGATTGAGATTTCCATAGTGATGTAATGCTCGAATTGAACTTGTAATGTACTCATTGTAATAAAAAAAAGCATACAGGGTTCCTGAGTTGCCATTATTATTTTAAGGTTTTTAAGCCATGTATTCATTTGGACTTATTCCTCCCTACTCAGCTAGTTCTGGCTCATACAATTCAAGACTTTGGCTGCGAAGGAAGCTTACCCTTCCACTAATGATTCCTAACAGGGTGACGTCTTTGTCGGACCTTGTAGATTTTGATTATAATAAATAAATTTAAAAGATATTGCTAAGATACGTTGAATAGATATTAGAAATATTATTTAAGAAATATCTTAAATATCTAGTAAAAATATAATCATGAATTTAAGTAATATATCTTGGATTATTTTTTGTAAACAAAGATTTGAAATTATATTTTATGTGACATTATTTTGGCATTATATATTTCATATAATATTTATATCATTATCTTTGAAAAGGAATATTTAAATAAGTATTATTTATATTATTATCTTTTGGAAACTAATGATTATATTTGGAAAGATTTGTGATTATCACAGGATTTGAAGAGATAAAGAGATAACGCTACAAGAGCGGTAAACTTAGTCGTTATAGCAGTATTATTTTTTTGTATGTTGCTCTTCTCTCAAATTTGATCTTTCCACTACCAGTGGACATCCATGTTTTGCACTACAAAGGTTCCGACGATCTCATTTACATGCTCGCTTGGATCAAGGCACTAGTAAATAATGATTAAATATTTTAAGACAAATATTAAACCTCTGCAACTTTATTGATTATTTATGGCAAATTGAATCATCAGATAGTTGATAACTTAGATACATGCCTTATTGTTTCAAACCAAGTAGCACAAACATCATAATACATTTGTGGCTGGCTTTGTGCATTGTTCATTTCATTGGAGGGAGGTTGCTTGAGTTGCAAGAAAACAAATGAGATTGGGAAGTAAAAGAGAAAGAGCTGCAGCTCTTAGCAGTCCCATGTCGCTTCACTTTTAGCAGATGACAGAGGTAAATGAGTTCGCAATGTTATGGGTTTCTTGACTTGAAATCTAAGGCACGGAAGGTCTATTTATACACAAATGTGGTTTGATATTTTCAGCTAGCTTCAGTCTTGAAGTTTATAGTGAAGTCTCTCAAGTTGGCTATCTCAGTGACTTGTTGGATAAGAGCTAGATTCCACTAGAGTGTAGCAACTGGATGCAGTGTGGGGGCTGCGCCTGCTGCATACAAAAGTTGTACTTGAGCCGCCCGAAATCCTCAGTGGTAACCTCGTCAACCAATTTTTTTTTGATAAAAAAGGGCAAAAGTCCAACGAATACAATACGATGACTTAAAAAACTAAATAAAACGAGTACAATACGACGACTTAAAAAACTAAATAACATTTAGCCTGACTCGATATAACTAAAAGATATGAAATAAAATAAAATAGCTAAATCGAATCATTTGCCTCGCTCAGTACAGCAACACTTGGGAAGAGTCGTCGTTCCAACGAGCAGCAGAGTGTAGCAAAATAGGTGCAGCAAAATAGGCTCCTGTGAAGAGCGGCAGTAATAGCAAAAAAAACTCCGAACTAGTCAGAAAATAAAAGAAGCGAAAGAAATACAAAATACAAAATGAAAAACCACCCACAAAGAGGGAGGCAACGATCCAAAAATTCTTTCCGCTGAAGACGAAAAAGAAAACTCTCTGCATGAAAACCCTCAAAGATCTCGATCACGAAGAAATCCTTTGAGAGGCAACCTCCCTGAGAGGAAAACCTCTCAGAGAAGAAACCTCTCGAGGAGGAGAGAGAGTACGTCGTCAACCAATTTGATTTCAGATTAGTTTTGGCAAAAATAGAATGAGCCTACCTTCATAGACATTTTTGAACCATAGCTGATAAATATATGCTTAGAGTAATAAGTATTAACTAATTCAGCTGTAAAATACCTTAGGGAGTGTTACAATCTCACATTGGGCGGGTAACGGGCGGGTATTAAACGGATAAAGGGTAAACGGATAATTAACTTGTTAGACCCATTTAATAGAATGGGTTAAATTGGCGGGTATTGGTGGGTAACGATTTACCCGTTAACACCCGTTAACCCGTTAACACCCGTATCCTTTAACATCCACTAAACTATTTCTATCCTTTTAACCTTAATTAACCACTGCATTTTATTTGTATATTTAACCTTAATATACTTCTCTAGGATTTGGAACGAGTGCACTTCACCACTCTCACATGGCACGCCCTAAACTAATCAACCCAAGCTGACTGCACCCACTCAAATAACTTACTCTTAAACCCTACAAGGTTTTGAAAAAGTAGTATACTGCACTCACCAGAGAGGCAGATATACACAATGTCACAACACAAATCATTTTTTCTAAAATCAACCTCATCACAAAAACAGCAAAACCTTACGTAATAACCATGTCTGATGTCTCTTGGGCTGCATCCAAGCCCTCCCTTTGTTTGATACTTTGAGTTTTGAGTGCAGAGTGCTTAATATCACTCTGCTTACTCCAATAATATTCGTTTATTTTTTTATTTTGAATTTTGAATTTTCATTTCATTTAAAAATGGAATTGAGAAAATTAAAAAATAGTAGATAAAGTTAAGCGTGTTTTATTTATAACTTAATTTCATGAGTAGATAAATAATGTTTTAAACTGTAAGCATGTCGTGAGAATATGTATGTTAAATTAAAATGCAATCGAATAAGAAAAAATAGATATGTTAATCAAAACGTGAGATATGAGCAAATCAAATAAACTATTAAAAATAATTTATAATATGATTCATCAATTTTATATTTATTTATATAACTTAAAATAATTATATGGATAATGAGTGTTAAGTGTGTAAATGGATAATGAGTGTTAAATGGGTAATGGGTTACCCTATACTAAATGGGTGATAATGGGTAATGGATATTGTAACCCGTTAAGCTAAATGGGCGGGTATGGGCGGATATTTTAATGGGCGGGTAATGGGTAACGGATATTTTTGACGGGTCTATGTGAAACCATCTAGTGGGATATAAGATTAATGGGTTTTCTCATATAACAGACTAGTCTATTGTGGTGAGCTCTTCCCTTTTAGCTTGTGTCCCTAACAGTTGGTGCACTTCATTGAGAGCTAGCGACCTAGGAAAGAGCTACCTGATTGCCGAGAGGCCAGAGTAAAAGCCGCCTGAAATAGGCCGTCGTGGATGTCCTCGGAAGGGCGACCTGGGAAAGAGCTACCTGATTCCCGAAAGAGGCTAAACAAATTGAATTCTGTATCTAAATTCATTGATGAATGCCAAGTGATGTGCTAAGTAAAATTTTGTATTGGTGCTTCTAATCTAATTGGATGTTCCTATTCAACTAACTTGTTAGAGTTGAGAAAGCTGGAAATGATGCAGTAGATAGGTGAACATAAATCATATTACGTATAATGTCCTAGTATCCAAGGACTCCTGTTTTTAATTCCTATGGATTGAGTAGCATTTTCAAATGGTGAGATACTATTAAAAAAGGACGATCCATGTTTGTTATTAGACGAAATTCTCAAACATGTGCAACTTTACTGATTATTTTTTGACATCAGCTATAGTTGATAACTTAGATACATTTCTTATTGTTTCAAACAAGGTTGCACAGTCATAATGCATCTCTCTTTGTGCATTATACATTTCACTGATATAGTACCCTAATACCCTCCCTGTCATCTGGATGCAGAAGCTTTGAAACTCCAGAAGAAATACTTGCGAACATAATGGCTTCTCGAACCTGACTATGACCTAGTCCGAGTAGATGTCCTATCTCATGAACAGCTACAGTTTCCAAATGAAATGCACCAGGAGTTGGATTCACAGAATAAGTCTCAGCAGAATCAAAATGCATCCTCCCATTAGTCGGCGCAAAAGCATGAGCTAAAACACCACGAGGACCGTCGAAGGGGCTACCGTCTCCATGATCACCGCTAAAAAATCCAACCTTGAGATCAGCTTGGTTGACATCAGTAACAAATTGAAATGTGAATCGACTGCCTGCATCCCACTGCCCAAATGCATTAAATATCGGCTGCCTAGCAAAGTCAGGAAGGTTTAGAAATGCAAATTTCAAATTTGTTTGTGATTGAGGCCATTTTGGTCTGTTGGGAAAGAAGCTGTAATGTGAAACAGTTCGAAACTTTCCAGATCCTTGGTCATCATTCCAGATGCCAACTGCACTGTTCGGTTCACTGTATCAGGGTAACCACATCTGGGCACCATCATTTGCGCCACTGTTGCAAGGTCCAAAACTCCAGTTGGGTTCAGGCGGTAGTTCAGCTGATATGCTTTGATCGCAGACTCTAGAGACTCATCAAAATCATCATCATCTGAATGATCATTCGAAACTGGGTACCCGAATCTTATTAGATATGCCTTGAGATTATGTAGTGCAGTGACATTTTTTTCTCCCTTGTGACAACCTAGTAAACCTTTGATGAATTCAAATGATCCGTGGTCCTCGGATGTTGCTTGAGTTGCAAGAAAACAAATGAGAAGGAAAAGATAAAGAGCTGTAGCTCTTAGCAGTGCCATGCTTTGCTGATGACAGATGAGGTAAATGTGTTTGCAATGGTGTTTGGTTTTCTTAGCTTGAATTCTAAGTGAGGCACTGAAGATCTATTTATA
Source organism: Sedum album (assembly GCA_006409495.1). Classification (NCBI taxonomy): domain Eukaryota; kingdom Viridiplantae; phylum Streptophyta; class Magnoliopsida; order Saxifragales; family Crassulaceae; genus Sedum; species Sedum album. The sequence goes on from QZGG01001771.1 coordinate 25,529, forward strand.
CACAAATGTGGTTTGATTTTTTCAGCAAGTTTCTGACTTAAGATTTTAGTGAACTCTAAACTGCAAGTTGCGTTTCTCAGTGTCTTTTTGGATAAGTGATTCCACTAAATTTGAGCAACTGGATGCAGTGCTGCTTACATAATTATAGTTGAGCCGCCCGAGATCGACAGTGGTAACATTGTCACCAAAATTATAACTGTGGTTTAATTCTTCTAGTAGAAAAGTGTTTACAAGTGTTTACAACTCTTTTTGTATGTGCTTTCTGCTTTTCCCTTTCAAGGGGGTCGCAGACTTTACAGTCATTTTGGATCTTTATTGAATAGGCTTGAAATACCTTTATGGAAAAAGTATTTCCAGCTAGTTTTAAACTATGGAAGTTTTTACCAAGTTTAGAACTGCAAGTTGGATATCTTAGACGGTTGTATCTAATGTGCTCTTACTGCTGTTTACAAAGTGGTATTTGAGGGCACTTGGATACTCAGTGGTAACCTCGTCAACCAACCCATTAAATTTCAAAGGTATGGATGTTATTTTTATTCACAATTTGACTTCAAAATTTTGAATGTTTATAGGGTTGACAAAACTGAAATAGGGGTTGACATACCTTTATGTAGAAATATTTTTGGATAGAAATGAAATAGATAATGATATATACTTACTGCCCTATTTGGATCGGAATGCATTTGGTGCAGCGCAGCTATTTGCTGCAAGCACCAAAATGATGTTGTTTTGACGTTATTTACTATAGCCCTATGTATATTTGGATCGTGCTACTTAAGCCGGCGGAAAAAAAAACTTTCTAAAATGAAAATTGGATAAATATATACGAGTTAAAAAGTGTTTATTGATGTGTAGTGATACTGAGGTTTTGCATATAAGCAAATTAAACCCAGTTGCTTGCATGCAACTCTGATAGTGATACTAATGTTCAAAAGCTTGCTGTTTAAAGGTACAACATTCTGACACCCTCACGGTCATCCGGATGGAGCAGCTTGTTAACTCCGTATGGAATAGTTGGGAACATGATAGCTTCTCTAACTCGGCTGTGGCCAAGTCCGAGCAAATGTCCTATCTCATGTACAGCCACAGTCTCCAAATGCATTGCATTTCGAAGAGGGTTAATACTCCAATTCTCAGTAGCATCAAAATGCATTCTACCATTAGTTGGTGCAAATGCATGAGCTAAAACTCCACTTGGACCATCAAAAGGACTTCCATCTCCATGATTTCCTCTGTAAAATCCAACCCTCAAGTCAGCCTGATTGACATTAGTTACGTATTGAAATGTGAACCGGCTGCCTGCATCCCATTGGCCGAAAGCGTTGAAGATTGGTTGTCTAGCATAGTTAGGAACATTGGGGAGAAAAGCAAATCTCAGATTAGTCTTTGCAAGTGGCCATCTTGGCCTGCCATTGAAGAAGCTGTAATGTGATACAGTGTGGAATTTGTGGGAGAACTTAGACATCCCTGATGAAACTTGCACCGTGCGGTTGACCTCATCAGGGCAACCACATCTAGGCTGCACCATTTGCGTGACGGTCTCGTTGTTTAAGGCTCCAGTAGGAGTCAACTGGTAGTTCATTTGGTATGCTTTGACAGCAGCCTCCAAAGACTCATCAAAATCATCATCATTTAGATGATTTTTTGCACATGGGTAACCAAATCGTTGTAAGTAAGCTTTGAGATCATGAAGATGGGTGATGTTCTTTTCTCCTATATGGCATCCAGTTAAGTTGCTTATAAATTCAAATGTGTGAAGGTCTTCAGATGTTGCTTGAGCTACAATTAAACAAAAGAGTGTGAATAGTAAAAGAGAAAGAGGAGCTTTTGTAAATGCCATTGTATGATTCTGAAGTTTGTCTTGGTGTGGATTACAACATTGTGATCCGATGGCCTACTTATAGGAAATATGAAGCCACGACCAATCCTGTTTGCGCTGGTTTCCTGGGAACAGCGAAGGATATCATTAGTGTCAACTAAATTTAGCCTACAGTAAGCTCCAGCCTTGGCTGAGGCTACTGAGGTTAGGATTACCCGTGCAGCATGTTGGTGGATTTCAATGACTTTCATCTTATTATTGTCAATCTTATTGACCTTACTCTAGAGGATTGATTGTAGATAAATCAAAAGTTTTTTCAACTTTTCAAATGTAGAGAATAATGGGTTACAATGAGGCTGACTAGCCAACCAGTTGCAAGATAGCTAAAAGATGAATTCATTTGTAGACTGGCAGGCAACCAGGTACAATGAGGCTGAAACTGAGTAAGAAGTTTGTAGACTGAAAGCCAAAGCTTGAAAGCCCCTGACTGTTCACTCATCAAATGACATATGCTTCAGATGAATGAGTCAAGAACGAGGTGCTGCCATTTGTTGCTTCTTGATCCTGCCATCATGTTTCACCATGCTGGATACAGAAACATTCAAATTTCAAACAATATATTTAGTATGCATCTAAAATCTTGTAGAACTTGAAGAAACTTGAGCAAATGAATTGCATTAAAATCGACAGTACCTGATGTCATGAGGGGTAATAAATATCCACTGCGAACCCTGACTCAAAGCAAAGTCCACTAGTGTATCTAAACTTATCTTTCGGCTTACTGCATCCTGCATTGTCACATTCAGAAAGAGAATTGACTGATTTAGTTTCGCTAAATGTGGTGGACGTCAGGAATTTTGAGCAATGTAAATTACCATGAAAACATCAAATTCATCCATAGCTCGGAAAGGTGCCTCAGTCATTTCATGTAGAGCCAACGCAAAGCATAATGTTGAAAAGGAACGCTCACCACCTGATTTTCACTCATTTTAAATCATTGGCAGGGATGCAAAGCAAAACCACATGATTCTAAAGATTGTCGAATTAGGGGAAACCTGAAAGCCCACGCGTATCGCGTACAGTACTACTAGAAGTATCCTGGGGCATTTTAACCTGAAAAAAACAAGTTTTCCCTTTTGTTAATCTTTTAGGGTGGGCTTGCATCAAGAATATGAGTATTTGAAAACTCAGAACAAGCTTGATGCAAGTAATCATACTATATGCCTCCCTCAATTAATTCGATCCACCAATAAATTATCTATAATGAAAGTGTCTTCTCTTCATAATTAACGTTAACAGCCCCACTGATCCCTTTCTTCCCCAAATGTCTATTGAATCTGTACAAGTTAAACCCCAGAATTTTAATCTGAATAAGACAGCTAAAAACATGAAAGAGCAATATTTAGTGATACGGCTGTATAGAGCTAAGGAGTAGTACTGCCAAGTCAGTCGCTTTCTCAACAGAGATGCATTCCTGTCAAATTTACGGCGTCTTAACTGCAATGCTTCCTGGCAGACCTACAATAATTACAAAAATATAGAACAACAAATTATGGTGTGATAAATTATGCATCATATACAAATTAGATAAGACAAGAGGCCATTTAGCAGGCAGGCAAATATTTAGAACTGAAAAGTGAAGAATAAACAATCCTACATTTAGCAGGCAGGCAAGTATTTAGAACTGAAAAGTGAAGAATAAACAATCCTACATTTAGTTTCTCACGAAAAGCTGCATAAGTTTGTTGCTTCCTCGAGATTTTACGCTTTTTTTTCTCATACAACATTCGGAGATCGTCTATAGAGTCAGAATATCTGTAAACAGGTATATTGTTAAGAAATTGATCACTTAATGGTTATTCATGTTGATAGTTGGAGTGGAAGTAAATAATCACATTTCGCTCTCATGCTGAAGGCGTTGTTTTAACCTTTCCAACTTAGCACTAAGTTGTTCTGAACTCTCATCCACCCCTCTGAAGGGAATTCTTGTCAGTAAACGCAGCGGAAATTAAAATTTTACAAGAATTACATACAACGATCTTTGCATGCAACTGATTTCAAACCGAAATTATGAACAAATGAATAAAGATGTTCATACCTTTCTTTCTTGTTCTCAAACAAGAAATACTTGTAGATGTCGCAGAGCAAGCTAGACTTCAAAGTAGAAGCCCTCCTCAGTATCCACCGAGAAATTAATTAGAAAACCGAACTTTCTTCTTGCTAGAGAATACTAATTCGGGTGTTTCTTAATTTCTATTCACCAATAGAAATTGCAATATATTCTGATATTTTCTGGTTTCTCAGCACATGAGATGTTTTGTTTTTAAGATCTCCTGGTCAAAAAAAAAACTTAGAGAGTTTATTTATAAGACACAAGTCCAGATTTTAATTGACTAAAACTGACCGTTACATTATCACGTTTTTCACCCACGATCCAATCCGATTTAGAACGTGGCACATGAAGAGAAGTTTTAGATCTTTCTCTTATCTTTCTAACCGTATATTGCTCAGTCAAATCCAACATCTTATGTAGACGTTATGATTAAAATACGAAATGTGTGCAGTAGTTCCGCAACAACTTACAGAACAACTTATACCACGTTTTTCGATTTTATCCGTTTCTTATTTGACTCAAGCAACTGAACGAAAAATCTGCATTTTTCTTTCCTCTTTCTATACATGTATAGCACATCAAAACCGGTTGTGTTATGTATAAGATAAGCACAAAATAAGGAGCTGATGTCAACAACACTTGTTGAATCGTGTATATCAAGTTCTATCATAATTTAGACCATGATACAATTTTATTTTGACTTAACTTAAAACATGAACATTATAGATATTTCCCAATATCTATCTATACATGTAAAGATCATAAGAAACAGATATCATGTGACTGAAATATGAATATTATAGCAAAACGTGATTAACAATCAATTTTATTTACATTGTCACCCATATAATCAATTATACAATTTCGAACTCTATGTATATTGATCATATTTATAGTTAATCTTATCAACTATAGAGTGATATGTATCTCTCAATCTTAGTGAAGAAACCAATTTATTTTCATGTCACACATGTCAAATAAATTAAGAAACATTTGTAATTAATTTCTCATAGGTGTGACCTGATGGGATCTTTATTATTTAGCAATGAAATTCAAACTCTTTTAAATTTCATAAACTACAAGTGGCACCTAGCAATGTGCATTGTAGCTACCCAAATAATATAGATGATAAATTTCTGTGTATATCATTATCCCAAAAGCAACAATTGCTCCGTGTCAATTCTATGTCTCATGATATCATAAACTGATTCAGGGTAGGAATGTGTCATCCCTGTGAAATCAGTTTATTTCTTGATTCCAAATTATATAGTAATTATGATCAACTCTTTAATCATATGTGCACATACTCATATAATTCCTCAAGGGACCCATTGATATCATTGCTCATTTCTGTATGAGGGACATTGGTACTATTGACAATTACTATTTATCCATATAAAAATATATTTTGAGATAAAATCTGATAAAAGCCAGTTACGGGCAATTTAGACTATATCCACAAATATATATTTTCACATGATAAAAATAATTATCGCATACCTTGGAATTCAAGACACTAGCAAAACATAAATGACACTAACACAATCCATATTAAATGTTTTACTTTTGGTCACGTCCAATACCTTGATCAATTATCAAGTATTCATTTGATTAAATTGACAACATCTTGTCATATGATCTGTAGAACATGATCATCAAATAAACCAAATGCTAATATTTAATTGATAATTAATGTTCCTATTTAATTATCATTATTAGGGACATTTTAGAATATTTCTCAAATCATTTTATAGGCTCTACAATTACAAGTCCTCAACTTGAATTATCTATAAGCAAGAAATATTCAAGGAACAAAATGATAATTATATCATTTATTACATGAACATAAGCAAGAGAACAATCACAAATTGATTGACATCTAGATCACTTTACTAACAATCTCCCACTTGAGCTAGTGTCAATCTCAGTGCCACTCTCTATAGTACTTAATACCCATAGAGGCAGTGTGCATCGTATGCTTTGCTTGAGAAAGAGATTTTGTTAGCGGGTCAGCTGTGTTACTGTCCGTATCAACCTTGCATATCTTCACATCACCTCGGTTAATTATTTCACGGATCAGGTGAAATCTTCGTTGAACATGTTTGGATTTTTGGTGCGATCTAGGTTCTTTGGCTTGCGCTATAGCTCCATTATTGTCACAAAAGAGTTCTATAGGATCCAAAGAGCTAGGAACCACCTCAAGTTCGTTGAGAAACTTCTTGATCCAAAATCCTTCCTTTGCAGCTTCTGAAGCTGCTATGTATTCAGCCTCGGTGGTTGAATCTGCTGTTGTTTCTTGTTTAGAACTTTTCCAACTCACAGCTCCACCATTTAGAATAAATACATAACCCGATTGTGATCTCATATCATCATGGTCGGTTTGAAAACTAGCATCAGTGTAACCTTTTACAATGAGCTCAGATTCTCCACCATAAACAAGGAACATATCCTTAGACCTCTTCAGGTATTTTAGGATATTTTTAACAGCTGTCCAATGTGCTAGTCCGGGATTAGCTTGATATCTGCTAGTCACGCTTAATGCATATGACACATCTGGGCGGGTACATATCATGGCATACATGATTGAACCAATTGCTGAAGCATATGGTATTTTTTCATGTTATCAAGCTCAACAATTGTACTAGGACATTGTTTCTTGCTTAAATGAATGCCAGATGACATTGGCAAGAAGCCCTTTTTAGAATCTTGCATGTTAAACCTTTTTAACACTTTGTCAATATATGTACTTTGACTCAACCCTATGAGTCTCCTAGATCTATCTCTATAGATCTTGATACCTAGTATATAGGTAGCTTCACCGAGATCTTTCATTGAGAACACATTCATCAATGATTTCTTCACAGAATTTAAAGAAGGAATATCATTTCCGATTAAAAGTATGTCATCAACATACAATACAAGAAATGTTATTGCACTCCCACTGATTCTTTTGTACACACATGGCTCTTCCTCACATTTGACAAAATCAAACATTTTGATCTCTTTGTCAAAGCGTTTGTTCCAGCTCCGCGATGCTTGCTTTAATCCATAAATGGATCTTTGAAGCTTGCATACTTTCTTAGCATTGTCTGGATCAACAAAACCTTGAGGTTGTGTCATGTAGACATCCTCTTCTAAATCTCCATTTAGAAATGCAGTTTTGACATCCATCTGCCATATTTCATAATCATAAAATGCAGCTATTGCTAAGATTATCCGAATTGACTTAAACATAGCTACTGGTGAAAATGTCTCATCATAATCAATTCCTTGAATTTGTCTGAAACCTTTCGCTACCAGTCGTGCTTTGTATGTAGTCAAGTTGCCATCCATGTCTGATTTCCTTTTGAAAACCCATTTATTTTCAATAGGTTTTACTCCTTCTAAAGGATCAACCAAGTGCCAGACTTGATTGTCATACATAGATTGCATTTCAGATTGCATGGCTCCAAGCCATTCAGCAGAGTTTGGACTTGCCATTGCTTCCGAGTAGGTCAAAGGATCTTCAGTATCTAATACTGTCACCTCATTAAGCTCCAACACTCTTTCAGTTGGACGCCTTTCTCTTGTTGACCTACGCAGGACAGGTGCTTGAGGTTCAATAGCTTCTTCTACAACTGTTTGTGATTCAGTTTCTTGAACCCCTTCCACAACTGTTTGTGGAGTCTCTTCATGAGATGATGCTTGCACTTCTTCCACAACACTTTGTGAAATAGACTGCTGCTCATTCTCATTAGATTCTGCATTCATGGGTGAGTCAGTGGTATCAGGAATGATCTCACTGTTGTATGTTGCATCATGAATTTCTTCAATGTGCACACCGCTCCCACTACTTCTTTTTGTGAGAAACTCTTTCTCTAAAAATACAGCATGTCTGGCAATAACTATTTTATTTTCAGACTGCTGATAGAAGTAATATCCTTTAGTTTCCTTAGGATATCCTATGAATAAGCACTTGTCCGATTTGGGTGCTAGTTTGCTTGACATCAACCGTTTGACATAAGCTTCACAGCCCCAAATCTTTAGAAATGATATATTTGGAACCTTTCCACTCCATATCTCATACGGTATCTTTTCTACGGATTTTGATGGTACCCGGTTCAGTGTGAATGCTGCAGTTTCAAGTGCGTAACCCCAAAAGGAAGTCGGTAAACTAGCTTGGCTCATCATGGATCGAACCATATCTAATAAAGTTCGATTTCTCCTTTCAGAAACGCCATTCCATTGTGGTGTTCCAGGAGGAGTGAGTTGTGAAACAATTCCACACTCTTTTAGATAGTTGCCAAATTCATTACTCAAGTATTCACCACCTCGATCTGATCGTATGGCTTTTATCTTTTTCCCAAGTTGATTTTCTACTTCATTCTTGAATTCTTTGAACTTTTCAAATGATTCATGTTTATGTCTTAACAAGTAAACATAACCAAATCTACTGAAGTCATCAGTAAAAGTGATGAAGTAAGAAAAACCACCTCTTGCCCTAATGCTCATTGGTCCACATACATCAGTGTGTATAAGTTCCAATAAGTCATTAGTCCTTTCTGACAATTTGCCAAAAGGCGCTTTAGTCATTTTTCCTAATAAACAGTATTCACACATGTCAATAGACTTGAAGTCAAATTGACCAAGAATTCCCAATTCTTGCAAGTTTTTGATGCGTTTTTCGTTTATATGACCTAAGCGGCAATGCCATAAAAGAGTCTCACTCTCATGTTGGGACTTGAGTCGTTTGTTACTGATATTATAGACATGATTATTCATTTCAAGTAAATATAGACCATTCTGTAAAGTAGAAGATCCATAAAATAAACCATTTTTATAAAAAGAACAACAATTATTCTTAATGGTAAAATTAAAACCATCCATGTCCATACATGAAATAGAAATAATGTTTCTTGAAATGGAAGGAACAAAATAAACATTTTTGAGTTCCAATACAAGTCCACTAGGTAAAAACAACTCTTTATTTCCTACGGCTACAGCAGCAACATTTGCACCATTTCCGACTCTGAGTTGTACTTCACCCTTTTCTAGCTTTCTTCTATCCTTTAGTGCCTGCATATTATTACAAATATGAGCACATGAACCGGTATCTAATATCCAGTTTGAGATAGATGTAGCAAGGTTAACTTCAATAACAAATATACCTGAAGTAGATGGAACAGTTCCAGCCTTCTTATCCTCGAGGTACTTAGGGCAATTCCTCTTCCAATGTCCTTTGTTTTGACAATAAAAACATTCAGCATCAGAAGGGACTTTGTTCTTAGCCTTAGGAGTACTAGAGACATCAGTCTTAGTCTTTCCTTTAGCTTCACCCTTTCGCTTGAATTTGCCTTTCTTACCCTTCTTTCCTCCCTCTGAGACTGCTAAAACATGAGAAACATTTTTCTTCATGTCAACCTCTGCAGTCTTCAACATTCCATGCAACTCCTCAGACTCTTCTCCATTCCATGCATGTGATAATTCATGATGAATGAGGAGTATCTAGATGGTAGAGAGTTGAGCACAATGTCTGTAGCCAACCCTTTGTCTACAGGACATTTCAGCTTCTCTAACTGCTCAACATAGCTCATCATTTGGAGCATGTGAGCACTTACAGAAGTACCCTCAACCATTTTGCATCCCAGAAAATTCTTAGTTACATTGTATCTTTCAACACGAGCTTGCTCTTGAAACATTTTCTCAAGCTGTCTCATGATGATGTATGATGACTTTGCCTCAAATTGTCTCTGCAATTCAGGACTCATCAATGAAACTAAGACGGAAGACACATCAAGTTCATCTTCCTCATGCTTGAGGTATGCATCCTTCATTTTCTGGTCTGCAGTTGCAGCAGGTTTGTCAGGAAAAGGCGTGGTCAAGACATATTCCTTTTTCTCGCGCCTGAGAACAATTCTCAATGCACGATGCCAATCCATAAAATTCGAACCATCACTTTTCAGCTTTTCCTTTTCCAAAAGGGAACGCAGCGAGAAGGAAGATTCTTTTGCCATGATCTACAAACAACAAGGTGTAAGATGAGTTCATGTATATTTGTTTTATTACAGTAATAAAACTCCCACTACAACTTTAAAACAAGTCTAATATTGTAGTGAGCCCAAGACCTCAATTTTGCTAAGATAAATCAGCGGCGGCATGAATTTATGCTTAACTAGTCGAGGTAGGCAACTCCTTACCATGTCACAACCTAGTGACTCTTGGTGTTTATTCAAATATTCATAATATTTAAATAAACTATTCCCCAAGGTCCAAAACTGTTTTGGATTATCCTTGTCAAGTTAACCTATCTCTATTTGATTCGACATGACTGTCATGCCCCAAATCTTATAAAGATCAAAATCATGCCTACTGAGTAGGACACATGATTAGTGATCAATAATAAAATTTTGGATAGAGAAGGCAAGGGACTACTCTTGATTTTCAGCTGCATGTAAACTTTGCATTTCATAATAGCAACAATTACATACTTGTACTAATGCTCATGCTTTCATACAAGTCAATTAATTCCATACTTCACAAAATTTCACAAAATTTCATGCTTGACATTAAACCATGTATAAAGAAATTGATCACTTAATGGTTATTCATGTGGATAGTTGGAGTGGAAGTAAATAATCACATTTCGCTCTCATGCTGAAGGCGTTGTTTTAACCTTTCCAACTTAGCACTAAGTTGTTCTGAACTCTCATCCACCCCTCCTAAGGTTTCAACTTTGCTTTCTGGACAAATAATGGAAGCCTTCTTGCTATTTTCCTGATTAATACCATTATTGGAAAATTAACATGAAAAACAGAGAACATTAAGTTTCATGACCAACAACCTCCTAAAAGGTGTTGGAAAAATACCAACACTCAGAGACGAATGAAGCACATTATAACCAGTACGTCTACGCAGGAAATGGTTACCTAATATTTTCGCAACAAGAGAACTAGAAAAAATAAATGAGAAAACAAGAATATTCTCCCTAGACATTCAATAATAAATCAGTAATTCTCTTTCTTCTTTCTCCAATGCATCAACTTTACTTTTTGCAGATTCTAAGGCAGGCAGAGAGTAATATGTTATTTTGCAAAAATTAACTGGATATTGAAATATGTCAGAGAGAAATAAAAATACCGCGTAGGCTGCCAAATGATTCGTTAAAGGTTTTTACTTTTTCCTCTGCATCTCTCATTCGATCTTCGATTTCCCCTAGCGAGTGCTTTTTCTCTTGAACTTCATCCAAGATTTTCTAAAAATCATTAAAGAACAGTCTACAAGATGCATCAACATTCAACGCGAGGTGTTTGCCGAAAGGAACAATGGTTCCATTGCTTCAAACTGCTGGCAGAAAGAGTTACATACCGAGATATCTTGTTGAAGCTCATCAACTGTAGCCGTGGGTGCTACACTTGATTCAGCAGCAAATGACTTCTTCAAGTCTTTTAAAGCTAAATTCTTCAGTGTAACTTCCCGTTCTACTTCCAGCCGTCTTCTCTGAAATGGGTAGTGAATGTAAAAATTGCCTACCATTATATGGACACAGCATCTCATTTGTAAATGATTAGACATTTTAGTCAATTTATCCTCAAGACAATATTTGTAGCCATGAAGATAATCATCAAACTGCACAATCAAATCTGCTCTAAGATAACAGCTGGCTTTCTATTGATTCTACAAGAGAACATCACTACACATATTTTTCAATATGACACACAGACTAAAATGTTCTTCGAAGAGATGGATTCACTAGAGATATAAAAAAGGATAAAATGATTAACTTTAAAACACGAGAGAGAGACATACGTTTATATCCCTTAGTTTTCCCTCTAAATCCCGACACTCATTCTGAAGGGAATTCTTGTCAGTAAACGCAGCGGAAATTAAAATTTTACAAGAATTACATACAACGATCTTTGCATGCAACTGATTTCAAACCGAAATTATGAACAAATGAATAGAGATGTTCAACCTTTCTTTCTTGTTCTCAAACAAGAAATACTTGTAGATGTCGCAGAGCAAGCTAGACTTCAAAGTAGAAGCCCTCCTCAGTATCCACCGAGAAATTAATTAGAAAACCGAACTTTCTTCTTGCTAGAGAATACTAATTCGGGTGTTTCTTAATTTCTATTCACCAATAGAAATTGCAATATATTCTGATATTTTCTGGTTTCTCAGCACATGAGATGTTTTGTTTTTAAGATCTCTTTGTCAAATAAACTTACAGAGTTTATTTATAAGACACAAGTCCAGATTTTAATGGACTAGAAACTGACCGTTACATTATCACGTTTTTCACCCACGATCCAATCCGATTTAGAACGTGGCACATGAAGAGAAGTTTTAGATCTTTCTCTTATCTTTCTAACCGTATATTGCTCAGTCAAATCCAACATCTTATGTGACGTTATGATTAAAATACGAAATGTGTGCAGTAGTTCTGCAACAACTTACAGAACAACTTATACCACGTTTTTCGATTTTATCCGTTTCTTATTTTACTCAATCAACTGAACGAAAAATCTGCATTTTTCTTTCCTCTTTCTATAAATGTATAACACATCAAAAACGGTTGTGTTATGTATAAGATAAGCACAAAAAAGGAGCTGATGTCAACAACACTTGTTGAATCGTGTATATCAAGTTCTATCATAATTTAGACATGATACAATTTTTTTGACTTAACTTAAAACATGAACATTATAGATATTTTCAATATCTATCTATACATGTAAAGATCATAAGAAACAGATATCATATGACTGAAATATGAATATTATAGCAAAACGTGATTAACAATCAATTTTACTTACATTGTCACCCATAATCAAATACAATTCAACTCTATGTATATTGATCATATTTATAGTTAATCTTATCAACTATAGAGTGATATGTATCTCTCAATCTTAGTAAAGAAACCAATTTATTTTCATGTCACACATGTCAAATAAATTAAGAAACATTTGTAATTAATTTCTCATAGGTGTGACCTGATGGGATCTTTATTATTTAGCAATGAAATTCAAACTCTTTTAAATTTCATAAACTACAAGTGGCACCTAGCAATGTGCATTGTAGCTACCCAAATAATATAGATGATAAATTCTGTGTATATCATTATCCCAAAAGCAACAATTGCTCCGTGTCAATTCTATGTCTCATGATATCATAAACTGATTCAGGGTAGGAATGTGTCATCCCTGTGAAATCAGTTTATTTCTTGATTCCAAATTATAGTAATTATGATCAACTCTTTAATCATATGTGCACATACTCATATAATTCCTCAAGGGACCCATTGATATCATTGCTCATTTCAGTATGAGGGACATTGGTACTATTGACAATTACTATTTATCCATATAAAAATATATTTTGAGATAAAATCTGATAAAAGCCAGTTACGGGCAATTTAGACTATATCCACAAATATATATTTTCACATGATAAAATAATTATCGCATACCTTGGAATTCAAGACACTAGCAAAACATAAATGACACTAACACAATCCATATTAAATGTTTTACTTTTGGTCACGTCCAATACCTTGATCAATTATCAAGTATTCATTTGATTAAATTGACAACATCTTGTCATATGATCTGTAGAACATGATCATCAAATAAACCAAATGCTAATATTTAATTGATAATTAATGTTCCTATTTAATTATCATTATTAGGGACATTTTAGAATATTTCTCAAATCATTTTATAGCTCTACAATTACAAGTCCTCAACTTGAATTATCTATAAGCAAGAAATATTCAAGGAACAAAATGATAATTATATCATTTATTACATGAACATAAGCAAGAGAACAATCACAAATTGATTGACATCTAGATCACTTTACTAACAATCTCCCACTTGAGCTAGTGTCAATCTCAGTGCCACTCTCTATAGTACTTAATACTCATAGAGGTAGTGTGCATCGTATGCTTTGCTTGAGAAAGAGATTTTGTTAGCGGGTCAGCTGTGTTACTGTCCGTATCAACCTTGCATATCTTCACATCACCTCGGTTAATTATTTCACGGATCAGGTGAAATCTTCGTTGAACATGTTTGGATTTTTGGTGCGATCTAGGTTCTTTGGCTTGCGCTATAGCTCCATTATTGTCACAAAAGAGTTCTATAGGATCCAAAGAGCTAGGAACCACCTCAAGTTCGTTGAGAAACTTCTTGATCCAAAATCCTTCCTTTGCAGCTTCTGAAGCTGCTATGTATTCAGCCTCGGTGGTTGAATCTGCTGTTGTTTCTTGTTTAGAACTTTTCCAACTCACAGCTCCACCATTTAGAATAAATACATAACCCGATTGTGATCTCATATCATCATGGTCGGTTTGAAAACTAGCATCAGTGTAACCTTTTACAATGAGCTCAGATTCTCCACCATAAACAAGGAACATATCCTTAGACCTCTTCAGGTATTTTAGGATATTTTTAACAGCTGTCCAATGTGCAGTCCGGGATTAGCTTGATATCTGCTAGTCACGCTTAATGCATATGACACATCTGGGCGGGTACATATCATGGCATACATGATTGAACCAATTGCTGAAGCATATGGTATTTTTTCATGTTATCAAGCTCAACAATTGTACTAGGACATTGTTTCTTGCTTAAATGAATGCCAGATGACATTGGCAAGAAGCCCTTTTAGAATCTTGCATGTTAAACCTTTTTAACACTTTGTCAATATATGTACTTTGACTCAACCCTATGAGTCTCCTAGATCTATTTCTATAGATCTTGATACCTAGTATATAGGTAGCTTCACCGAGATCTTTCATTGAGAACACATTCATCAATGATTTCTTCACAGAATTTAAAGAAGGAATATCATTTCCGATTAAAAGTATGTCATCAACATACAATACAAGAAATGTTATTGCACTCCCACTGATTCTTTTGTACACACATGGCTCTTCCTCACATTTGACAAAATCAAACATTTTGATCTCTTTGTCAAAGCGTTTGTTCCAGCTCCGCGATGCTTGCTTTAATCCATAAATGGATCTTTGAAGCTTGCATACTTTCTTAGCATTGTTGGATCAACAAAACCTTGAGGTTGTGTCATGTAGACATCCTCTTCTAAATCTCCATTTAGAAATGCAGTTTTGACATCCATCTGCCATATTTCATAATCATAAAATGCAGCTATTGCTAAGATTATCCGAATTGACTTAAACATAGCTACTGGTGAAAATGTCTCATCATAATCAATTCCTTGAATTTGTCTGAAACCTTTCGCTACCAGTCGTGCTTTGTATGTAGTCAAGTTGCCATCCATGTCTGATTTCCTTTTGAAAACCCATTTATTTTCAATAGGTTTTACTCCTTCTAAAGGATCAACCAAGTGCCAGACTTGATTGTCATACATAGATTGCATTTCAGATTGCATGGCTCCAAGCCATTCAGCAGAGTTTGGACTTGCCATTGCTTCCGAGTAGGTCAAAGGATCTTCAGTATCTAATACTGTACCTCATTAAGCTCCAACAATCTTTCAGTTGGACGCCTTTCTCTTGTTGACCTACGCAGGACAGGTGCTTGAGGTTCAATAGCTTCTTCTACAACTGTTTGTGATTCAGTTTCTTGAACCCCTTCCACAACTGTTTGTGGAGTCTCTTCATGAGATGATGCTTGCACTTCTTCCACAACACTTTGTGAAATAGACTGCTGCTCATTCTCATTAGATTCTGCATTCATGGGTGAGTCAGTGGTATCAGGAATGATCTCACTGTTGTATGTTGCATCATGAATTTCTTCAATGTGCACCGCTCCCACTACTTCTTTTTGTGAGAAACTCTTTCTCTAAAAATACAGCATGTCTTGCAATAACTATTTTATTTTCAGACTGCTGATAGAAGTAATATCCTTTAGTTTCCTTAGGATATCCTATGAATAAGCACTTGTCCGATTTGGGTGCTAGTTTGCTTGACATCAACCGTTTGACATAAGCTTCACAGCCCCAAATCTTTAGAAACGATATATTTGGAACCTTTTTCCACTCCATATCTCATACGGTATCTTTTCTACGGATTTTGATGGTACCCGGTTCAGTGTGAATGCTGCAGTTTCAAGTGCGTAACCCCAAAAGGAAGTCGGTAAACTAGCTTGGCTCATCATGGATCGAACCATATCTAATAAAGTTCGATTTCTCCTTTCAGAAACGCCATTCCATTGTGGTGTTCCAGGAGGAGTGAGTTGTGAAACAATTCCACACTCTTTTAGATAGTTGCCAAATTCATTACTCAAGTATTCACCACCTCGATCTGATCGTATGGCTTTTATCTTTTTCCCAAGTTGATTTTCTACTTCATTCTTGAATTCTTTGAACTTTTCAAATGATTCATGTTTATGTCTTAACAAGTAAACATAACCAAATCTACTGAAGTCATCAGTAAAAGTGATGAAGTAAGAAAAACCACCTCTTGCCCTAATGCTCATTGGTCCACATACATCAGTGTGTATAAGTTCCAATAAGTCATTAGTCCTTTCTGACAATTTGCCAAAAGGCGCTTTAGTCATTTTTCCTAATAAACAGTATTCACACATGTCAATAGACTTGAAGTCAAATTGACCAAGAATTCCCAATTCTTGCAAGTTTTTGATGCGTTTTTCGTTTATATGACCTAAGCGGCAATGCCATAAAAGAGTCTCACTCTCATGTTGGGACTTGAGTCGTTTGTTACTGATATTATAGACATGATTATTCATTTCAAGTAAATATAGACCATTCTGTAAAGTAGAAGATCCATAAAATAAACCATTTTTATAAAAAGAACAACAATTATTCTTAATGGTAAAATTAAAACCATCCATGTCCATACATGAAATAGAAATAATGTTTCTTGAAATGGAAGGAACAAAATAAACATTTTTGAGTTCCAATACAAGTCCACTAGGTAAAAACAACTCTTTATTTCCTACGGCTACAGCAGCAACATTTGCACCATTTCCGACTCTGAGTTGTACTTCACCCTTTTCTAGCTTTCTTCTATCCTTTAGTGCCTGCATATTATTACAAATATGAGCACATGAACCGGTATCTAATATCCAGTTTGAGATAGATGTAGCAAGGTTAACTTCAATAACAAATATACCTGAAGTAGATGGAACAGTTCCAGCCTTCTTATCCTCGAGGTACTTAGGGCAATTCCTCTTCCAATGTCCTTTGTTTTGACAATAAAAACATTCAGCATCAGAAGGGACTTTGTTCTTAGCCTTAGGAGTACTAGAGACATCAGTCTTAGTCTTTCCTTTAGCTTCACCCTTTCGCTTGAATTTGCCTTTCTTACCCTTCTTTCCTCCCTCTGAGACTGCTAAAACATGAGAAACATTTTTCTTCATGTCAACCTCTGCAGTCTTCAACATTCCATGCAACTCCTCTAGACTCTTCTCCATTCCATGCATGTGATAATTCATGATGAATGAGGAGTATCTAGATGGTAGAGAGTTGAGCACAATGTCTGTAGCCAACCCTTTGTCTACAGGACATTTCAGCTTCTCTAACTGCTCAACATAGCTCATCATTTGGAGCATGTGAGCACTTACAGAAGTACCCTCAACCATTTTGCATCCCAGAAAATTCTTAGTTACATTGTATCTTTCAACACGAGCTTGCTCTTGAAACATTTTCTCAAGCTGTCTCATGATGATGTATGATGACTTTGCCTCAAATTGTCTCTGCAATTCAGGACTCATCAATGAAACTAAGACGGAAGACACATCAAGTTCATCTTCCTCATGCTTGAGGTATGCATCCTTCATTTTCTGGTCTGCAGTTGCAGCAGGTTTGTCAGGAAAAGGCGTGGTCAAGACATATTCCTTTTTCTCGCGCCTGAGAACAATTCTCAATGCACGATGCCAATCCATAAAATTCGAACCATCACTTTTCAGCTTTTCCTTTTCCAAAAGGGAACGCAGCGAGAAGGAAGATTCTTTTGCCATGATCTACAAACAACAAGGTGTAAGATGAGTTCATGTATATTTGTTTTATTACAGTAATAAAACTCCCACTACAACTTTAAAACAAGTCTAATATTGTAGTGAGCCCAAGACCTCAATTTTGTTAAGATAAATTAGCGGCGGCATGAATTTATACTTAACTAGTCGAGGTAGGCAACTCCTTACCATGTCACAACCTAGTGACTCTTGGTGTTTATTCAAATATTCATAATATTTAAATAAACTATTTCCCAAGGTCCAAAACTGTTTTGGATTATCCTTGTCAAGTTTACCTATCTCTATTTGATTCGACATGACTGTCATGTCCCAATTCTTATAAAGATCAAAATCATGCCTACTGAGTAGGTCACATGATCATTGATCAATAATAGGATTTTGGATAGAGAAGGCAAGGAACTAATCTTGATTTTCAGCTGCATGTAAACTTTGCATTTCATAATAGCAACAATTACATACTTGTACAAATACTCATGCTTTCATATAAGTCAATTAATTCCACACTTCACAAAAATTTCATAAAAATTCATGCTTGACATTAAACATGTTTAAAATCAGCCAAAATCAGTTACATACTTAACCTAGCTCTGAGTCCACTGAAGGGAATTCTTGTCAGTAAACGCAGCGGAAATTAAAATTTTACAAGAATTACATACAACGATCTTTGCATGCAACTGATTTCAAACCGATAAATATGAACAAATGAACAAAGATGTTCATACCTTTGTTTCTGTTTTCAAACAAGAAATACTTGTGATGTTGCACAGCAAGCTAGACTTCAAAATAGAAGCCCTCCTCAGTATCCACCGAGAAATCAATTAGAAAACCGAACTTTCTTCTTGCTAGAGAATACTAATTCGGGTGTTTCTTAATTTCTATTCACCAATAGAAATTGCAATATATTTTGGTATATCCTGGTTTCTCAGCACATGAGATGTTTTTTTTTAAGATGATTTTTTTCAAATAAACTTAGAGAGTTTATTTATAAGACACAAGTCCAGATTTTTAGTGGACTAGAAACTGACCGTTACATTATCACGTTTTTCACCCACGATCCAATCCGATTTAGAACGTGGCACATGAAGATAAGTTTTAGATCTTTCTCTTATCTTTCTAACCATATATTACTCAGTCAAATCCAACATCTTATGTGAACGTTATGATTAAATTACGAAATGTGTGCAGTAGTTCCGCAACAACTTACAGAACAACTTATACCACGTTTTTCGATTTTATCCGTTTCTTATTTGACTCAAGCTACTGAACGAAAAATCTTCATTTTTCTTTCCTCTTTCTATACATGTATAGCACGTCAAAAACGGTTGTGTTATGTATAAGATAAGCACAAAACAAGGAGCTGATGTCAACAACACTTGTTGAATCGTGTATATCAAGTTCTATCATAATTTAGAACATGATACAATTTTATCTTGACTTAACTTAAAACATGAACATTATAGATATTTTCAATACCTATCTATACATGTAAAGATCATAAGAAACGGATATCATATGACTGAAATATGAATATTATAGCAAAACGTGATTAACAATCAATTTTACTTACATTGTCACCCATATAATCAATCAAACTCTATGTATATTGATCATATTTATAGTTAATCTCATCAACTATAGAGTGATATGTATCTCTCAATCTTTGTAAAGAAACCAATTTATTTTCATGTCACACATGTCAAATAAATTAAGAAACATTTGTAATTAATTTCTCATAGGTGTGACCTGATGGGATCTTTATTATTTAGCAATGAAATTCAAACTCTTTTAAATTTCATAAACTACAAGTGGCACCTAGCAATGTGCATTGTAGCTACCCAAATAATATAGATGATAAATTTCTGTGTATATCATTATCCCAAAAGCAACAATTGCTCCGTGTCAAT
Organism: Sedum album; assembly: GCA_006409495.1. Classification (NCBI taxonomy): domain Eukaryota; kingdom Viridiplantae; phylum Streptophyta; class Magnoliopsida; order Saxifragales; family Crassulaceae; genus Sedum; species Sedum album. The sequence continues at coordinate 45,317 of QZGG01001771.1, forward strand.
TCTATGTCTCATGATATCATAAACTGATTCAGGGTAGGAATGTGTCATCCCTGTGAAATCAGTTTATTTCTTGATTCCAAATTATATAGTAATTATGATCAACTCTTTAATCATATGTGCACATACTCATATAATTCCTCAAGGGACCCATTGATATCATTGCTCATTTCTGTATGAGGGACATTGGTACTATTGACAATTACTATTTATCCATATAAAAATATATTTTGAGATAAAATCTGATAAAAGCCAGTTACGGGCAATTTAGACTATATCCACAAATATATATTTTCACATGATAAAATAATTATCGCATACCTTGGAATTCAAGACACTAGCAAAACATAAATGACACTAACACAATCCATATTAAATGTTTTACTTTTGGTCACGTCCAATACCTTGATCAATTATCAAGTATTCATTTGATTAAATTGACAACATCTTGTCATATGATCTGTAGAACATGATCATCAAATAAACCAAATGCTAATATTTAATTGATAATTAATGTTCCTATTTAATTATCATTATTAGGGACATTTTAGAATATTTCTCAAATCATTTTATAGGCTCTACAATTACAAGTCCTCAACTTGAATTATCTATAAGCAAGAAATATTCAAGGAACAAAATGATAATTTATCATTTATTACATGAACATAAGCAAGAGAACAATCACAAATTGATTGACATCTAGATCACTTTACTAACAATCTCCCACTTGAGCTAGTGTCAATCTCAGTGCCACTCTCTATAGTACTTAATACCCATAGAGGCAGTGTGCATCGTATGCTTTGCTTGAGAAAGAGATTTTGTTAGCGGGTCAGCTGTGTTACTGTCCGTATCAACCTTGCATATCTTCACATCACCTCGGTTAATTATTTCACGGATCAGGTGAAATCTTCGTTGAACATGTTTGGATTTTTGGTGCGATCTAGGTTCTTTGGCTTGCGCTATAGCTCCATTATTGTCACAAAAGAGTTCTATAGGATCCAAAGAGCTAGGAACCACCTCAAGTTCGTTGAGAAACTTCTTGATCCAAAATCCTTCCTTTGCAGCTTCTGAAGCTGCTATGTATTCAGCCTCGGTGGTTGAATCTGCTGTTGTTTCTTGTTTAGAACTTTTCCAACTCACAGCTCCACCATTTAGAATAAATACATAACCCGATTGTGATCTCATATCATCATGGTCGGTTTGAAAACTAGCATCAGTGTAACCTTTTACAATGAGCTCAGATTCTCCACCATAAACAAGGAACACATCCTTAGATCTCTTCAGGTATTTTAGGATATTTTTAACAGCTGTCCAATGTGCTAGTCCGGGATTAGCTTGATATCTGCTAGTCACGCTTAATGCATATGACACATCTGGGCGGGTACATATCATGGCATACATGATTGAACCAATTGCTGAAGCATATGGTATTCTTTTCATGTTATCAAGCTCAACAATTGTACTAGGACATTGTTTCTTGCTTAAATGAATGCCAGATGACATTGGCAAGAAGCCCTTTTTAGAATCTTGCATGTTAAACCTTTTTAACACTTTGTCAATATATGTACTTTGACTCAACCCTATGAGTCTCCTAGATCTATCTCTATAGATCTTGATACCTAGTATATAGGTAGCTTCACCGAGATCTTTCATTGAGAACACATTCATCAATGATTTCTTCACAGAATTTAAAGAAGGAATATCATTTCCGATTAAAAGTATGTCATCAACATACAATACAAGAAATGTTATTTCACTCCCACTGATTCTTTTGTACACACATGGCTCTTCCTCACATTTGACAAAATCAAACATTTTGATCTCTTTGTCAAAGCGTTTGTTCCAGCTCCGCGATGCTTGCTTTAATCCATAAATGGATCTTTGAAGCTTGCATACTTTCTTAGCATTGTCTGGATCAACAAAACCTTGAGGTTGTGTCATGTAGACATCCTCTTCTAAATCTCCATTTAGAAATGCAGTTTTGACATCCATCTGCTATATTTCATAATCATATTCCACAGGGCATCAAATCAACAGCTTCCACGCACAGGCGGAAAGAATAAACAGCCTCCACACGAGCGGGAGGAATGAAGCCCCAGAAAAATTTGAGGAAAATTGGTAAGACAAGGATTCGAACCCTGGCCCTGAGGTCCTTAGTCAGGTCCATCAAGCTCTTTTTATACATTTACATCGGTTAAAATTCCAATACTTATCGTTGATCTGTATATATGGGCCTTGGCCCAGAAGGGAATCTAACCCATAAATCTTATTAATGAAATCGACATGTATGATTAAGTGATTATTAATACTCCACATGTGAGTTGCACATGTTCTGCACGTGATATGCACATGACAAGTGTAATGACATGGTACAATCTGGTACATTCAAAAAATGGAATCAACGGATGTAAGCGGAGATCTATGAGTCCACCATTTTAAGTGGATCCATAGGATACATTCCCTATGTATATATAAAAATTATTGGCTATTGGAATTTGGATGAATCAAAATTGATAAATGTGAATCTAACTTTCTGTTTTACAAAAAAATATGTTTTAGACATATTTTGACGGTTTATTATGTCGTAATTTGTCTCGATAAGTTAATATTCAAATCCAGATAACAAATAAAATTTCAACAAACTATCGAAATCGATATTATTCGAATAAATGAGCCGGAATTTTATTCATCTAGTTTGCTTTCAGCAGAATTTGAGGTGATTATCAGTTGAGATAACATTCATTCATCCTGGAACGCACATTTGTGTGTCGGAATTACAGCACAGGCTTATCATCAACATCATATGAAGCTGGTCAAGTTGTCCGTGATACAAACGTTAACGCGTGCTTTTTATTATAACTGGCATCGCAAGACTTTGAGGCGGCTTAAGTCAATTGTTTAAGTAACACATGTATCATGATTATGACAATATATACTATTCTCTTGTCATTTAATGTTTGTTTTCTTTTTATCTCTTATTGGCGTGTCCTTAAGTTTGTCAATTCTCATTCAAAATCAACCACATATTTTACTCTTTACTCATTTGTATATACATTTTGTCTTACCCATGCAGTTTTATATCTTTTCTGTATTAATTACCGTGTTTGGTGTCCTTTCGAATAAACAAAAAAGGAAGGAAAGAGTAGTTGTCGAGCTAAATTTTTTATTTTACTTTTTTCATTATTTAATAAAAACTCAATTTTAAAAAATTATGAAATTTTAAGAAGGTAGTTTTATCAAAAAAATAACTAGACAGCATGTCATATATTTATTTTGTGTATAAAGTCGGAATGGTGGATTAACGGTTTCTTTTGAAGCGATAATTCACATTCGCAAATTACTTGTGCTCAACTTCGTATTTATATATTTAGTATGTTAATCACACTTCATATAAATTATAAGAAATAAATAAAAGCCATACATAGTTTAAGACCATGTGAGACATTAAAGTATTTATACGGCGGAAGGAAAAAATCAAATCGTTGATTTGATTAATTAAACGTTTAGAATTAAAGTTGGTTTTATTAAATTTGACAGTTGAATTTGCGAAAAACACGGTGCGGTTAGATGTGGAGGTTTTTTTAACTTTAAATTTCATCCGTCAAATTATTTTAAATCAACGGATTAGATCTAATCATTCGGTCTCACGAAATATTGATGATCCTTCTAAATCTTTTCCCTATATACACATATTTATGTGTACAAAGCTACTGGTTAACAGTAAATTTTAAAACGATATTATTTTGACTCGCTACAGAATAAAATTCTCAATTTCCTTCTCAAATGCTAAGCCAATTGTCAATGCATAGTCGAGACAAACGAATAGTGTGCCCGGAAACTCAGACATGTTACCAGGATGCTATGCTTACATCACCAAAGTGACATCCTCCTCGTCGACGACATTCACGTTGTTTGCTACACTTTGTTTTACCATTTGTGATGGAATGATATGATTTAAATTCATAGTTGATGTGATATTCAAATCAAATCGTTTGAGTTGTTTAACTATCAAAAATGTACAATAATTAATACAACCAGGCATATTGATTTGACAGGTTTTGAGATTGAGTATCGAATCTTCTAGCTGCATTTTGTACTAGTACATAATAATAAGACCCGGTAATTTTGGGTGTAATCAGTGGAATGTCTCACATGTTTATAGATTGCTTCATCCGTCACATACTTTTAAAATATTCAATTAGAATGTTATATAAATTTATTTAAATTGTCTTTTTAAATGATCTAAATTATTAAAGTTCGGAAGAAAAACCGGTTAAGGACAACTAGTTACAACTTACAATTTACAAGTGTGAGAGGTTCTAGGAGGACATACATCTTTTAGTAAGACGAAAGAACATGATCTCATCCGTTGATTTTTATCAATCCAACGGTTGATATTAGTAACCGTCAATCACCAACATTACAATTAATTAAAAACCAACTTAAATCTCAACCGTCGAATTAATCAAATCAACGGTCTAAATTACGTCTTTATGTTTCACAAAATTTACATGTCTCTCTAGAACCCAACACCTTATAGATAGGACATAAAAAAATCATATTGTTTGATTATTTAACTAATCTGAAGAATGAGATTAAAAATAAAAAATTCATTATTCTCAACTTCTGTCATATTTTGCAAAATCTACCTCCTTAATTTAATTAAAACAAAAAATTAATCATAACCTTTGAAATCACCAAAACGACCTAGAGAATCTGTTAATCTCGAAATTTTTTTAAAAAGAAAATACAATTATATTAAAATAAATGAAGTAATTATTAATAAAGACATTGCTTCAAATAAAATATTTTATTATATTCTTACAATCTTAGATTCTGTAATGAATTGTAGGAGGCACCGAATTTGGTTGGCAAAACTGGAATCGAAAACAAATTCTAACAAGCGTCACATGGCGCGTTAAGTGCTGACGCCATTTGCGTGACGTCATCTAATAACGATGATAAATTCATACACCGTTTGCAAAGCCAATCAAAGAATGACACGTCTGACCAATGCATGCTGGCTTTATCCTACGTCGACACGTGTCCATTATCATTTCAGCCCATCAAAAATAAGCATTACAAACACTCTGTCAGACTTAAAATTAATGACAACTAAAAAACACATTTCGTAAATATTAATTTTTATCAACTAATTATAACCAAATGTCGATAATGACAAACTCATTTCGGAAATATTAATTTTGCAAATATAATTTAGGTCAGCTAACTTTCTAAAAAGAAATTTTCAAATTGATTACATTCTGACTTTGTTGCAAGGAATCCAAATTCAAAGATGAAATAAATAGTCTGTTAGTTAGATATCATATTTAGGGTTAGGTTTTGGCAGAAAATTTAATTTTTGATTAAACTCATTTCAACCGTTAATTTTAATTGATTAGATGTCTGAGTTAAAAGAGTATTTCTTTTAAGGCTATCTTTTAATTTAGTTTTTACGATTCATATGATGTCCACGTCTTACAAATATTAACTTTATCCTCTAGAGCCTCTTTCCATCATATTTAATATTATTTTTCAATTGTATCAGTATGAAACAAAAAGATAAGAAGACCATATACATTGACTTGTTTATATAGGAAATGTATCATGTTGATCTTTTCAATTTGGTGGACTCGTGGATCCCCTCTTGCACCCGTTGATTGCGTTTTATGGACGCACCAGATTGTGTCAACGCATTAATGAAGCATGTGACTTGCACTTGTGCATTTGTCATGTGCACACGTGATGTGCACATGACAAATGCACATACGTGGCGCAATCTGGTACGTCCAAAAAATACAATCAACGTATGCAAAAGGGGATCCACGAATCTACCAAATTGGATGGATCCACCTGATACAACTTCTGTCTATATAACACCTTGTCCATGATGTTTCACAACTCACATTCACAAGTCTCAACCTCCATAAATGGTACTAAGTTTTAAGCAAGATTCAGCTACCAAGAGCTCAATGACTACTTGTGCATCAAAGCTATTTGTCACAGATACATCATTGGCATTTGATCATGTTCCTTCTAAATACATTAGACCTGTTAATGATCGACCCATGATGAGTCAGGTTGTGAGTGCGGCTCAGGGGGTCAATACCACTTATTGATCTGGCCGGCCTTAGCGGCAGAGGACGGTCTAAGATTGTGGCGGAGATTGGGATGGCTTGTCAGAGGGATGGTTTCTTTCAGGTGAACAAAAGTGTCTAAAACCCTTGATTTTGATCTCAATTTTTTAAGGAAGAAAATGATTTTTTCCATTGAAAATGGTGAAAAAATTTGATTGTTGCTAATCAAAAGTGCTTGAAATAATTAATTTTAATTTTACATAAATGTAAAAAACAAACATTTCATTTCATAATTAGACTAATAAAGATATGCAGATGCAGTAATTGCATGCAAATTCAGTGAGAATAAATATTAAGCAATTTGTGAAATGGTTGTAACTGAAGGTGAAAAACCATGGAGTTCCAGCAAGGGTGATGGAGAACATAATCAGAAATGCTAGAGAGTTTTTCAGCTTACCAGAGAATGAAAGGATGAAGCTCTATTCGACTGATGTCTCGAAAACCACAAGACTTTCCACCAGTTTCAATGTCAATAATGAGAAAGTGGCAAACTGGAGAGACTTTTTAAGACTCCACTGCTACCCTGTAGAGGACTACATCAATGACTGGCCTTCCATCCCTCCAACTTTCGGGTAATCTTAAAATTTCCGAATATTATGTCTTTTCGACTGTATAATTTTTTTGCCTATAAATAACGGAGCTATTATAATAGAGACGAAGTTGCTGAATATTGCACGGAAGCGAGAGGACTAGTCCTAAGGTTGCTTGAAGCCATATCGGAGAGTTTAGGATTAGGCAAAGATTACATCAACAATGAGGCAATAGGGAAACATGGGCAACACATAGCTTTAAATTACTACCCACCTTGCCCACAGCCAGAGCTCACTTATGGCTTACCTGGCCATACTGACCCTAACATCATCACTCTCCTTTTACAAGATGATGTCCCTGGTTTACAAGTCCTACGAGACGATAAATGGGTCGCTGTCGAACCCATCCCTGATACCTTCATAGTTAACATTGGAGACCAGATGCAGGTACCTTCTCGCCATTTTGAACTAAATCACTTGTGTCTTGCACCTGTGTCTGTAAACTGACAAGTGAATTTCAATGAAAATTAAGGCTATCAGTAATGGAAGGTACAAGAGTGTACTTCACAGAGCTGTCGTAAACTCTAGAAAGGAGAGGATATCAATCCCCACATTCTACTGTCCCTCGAGCGAAGCTGTGATCAAGCCTGCGGAGAAACTAGTTACTGACTGCCCTGCAATTTATAGAAGCTACACTTATGCTGAGTACTATTCTAAGTTTTGGGATAGAGGTCTCAAATCAGAGACTTCAACATTAGACATGTTTAAGACCTGTTGAAAATGTCTGTGCGTGTACACAGGCAAGGTTACAATAAATATTTCACTAAAGTAGGAATGTGCGCAAATAATTTCTTCAAAAAAAAACCTAGAAAAAAGGTATTTAGTCTTAATATATGAAAATAAAATCGACACGATAAAAACAGCTACAGTTATAAGTACTACTAAAAAGAAGATCGAATTCTAAAAAAAATTGACATGCCTGATTTGGATAAATGGATTACTACTGTTGACCGCGCTCAATCTGAATGGTGACATGGCTGATGTTGTATTCCCTACGAATGTATTCAATTACTTTGTCAAGAACCAAGTCTGCATCAGCATCAGGCTTGATAATCACATGGCAAGCCAGGAGCACTTTCCCTACTGTTATGGCCCAGATATGTAACTCATGAATAGTTATGATATCTTCCATTTCACATAGGCCTTGTTCGAGTTTTGTGGCATCAATTTCTCTGGGTGTGCTTTCCATTAGGACATTAAGGATGTTACGCAGCATACTGAAGGTTGTTCCGAGCACTATGACGGAGAATATGAGAGTGCATATCAGATCAACTATCTTCCATTCTGGCTTGAACCATATGATAGCGCCACCTATCATTACTCCGATGCTTTGACCTAGGTCACCAATTACGTGGAGATAAGCACCCTGGACATTGATATTCTGTTGCTTTTTGTGGCCTGATTCAGCTTCAGATTTTGTCAGTAGAGGCTCAGTGAGATTGTTAATGTTGTGTTTGTCAGCCTCAGCAGCATGATTTTGAGCTTCAGGATGACTGTCATGATGATGCGCCTCTGTCCCATTTAAGTGTCCGTGCTCGTGATGAGTTTCATGTCCATGATCATGTCCATGACAATGGCCGTGCTTATGTTCGTGCCCATGATCATGTCCATGACTGTGTCCGTGCTCATTTCCGTGGCCATGATCATGTTCCTGACTGTGTCGTGGCCATGATCATGTCATGATTGTGGGTTTGTGCTC
>QZGG01001772.1:0-54320 GCA_006409495.1 Sedum album
TTGTGGCTTGTTACTGATTTTTGAATGTAAAGATTGGATAGTGAATCTGTTATTGATATTTTCAATTTTCTTATTGGATTTGGCTCGATTCCGTTTACGATCAGTTTTAGATTTTTGATTAGGCATAATTTTGCATTTGAGGATATAGATTCATGTCTTTTTTTTCTTTGATTGATTTGTAATTTGTGATTTTGGTCTGTCCTGCAGAAATGGATAATTCATATCAGTTTTTGATCTGTAATTTTTGATTTCTATTTGTCCTGCAGAATGGAAAATGAAGCTGTCTTTATCGGGCTCGTAAATCAACCAGCACAATTAGAGCCGGTGCATGGGCTTAAGAAATTTTTAGCAAGAAAAATCCAAAGAAAACTAATCAGTTTGAGAGATCTCCATCATAAACAAAGAAGACGTTTGCGACGCAAGGAAGAGAATATCACCAATCAGAGTAATTGAGTTGGTTAATGATTGTTATTTAATGTTAGGCTCTACAATTCATTCTAACTTATGAGAGATTGACATGGTCATGCATAGTTTTGTTCTGATATTTGGGCTAGCAGAGAAGTTGTAATAGTTAGTGCTTTGTAAAAATCTTGGTGTGTGGTGCATTTTGAGCAAAAACCCGTGTGACCAGTAGCAGCTAGCTATGGAGCAATATCATTTGAACTATTCAATGTTGAGAAACTAACTTGAAAATAAGAATTTTTATTAATAATTTTTTCCACAAAACTCACTCCTCTTTAGGTGGAGATCACTCATGATTCTTGAGTGTTTTCTCCACTTATTCTCACCACTATTTATATTACTTCTAATCACAAATGAAGGATTAAGATTAAATTAAACCTACAACTATTATCAATTTATCTAGAAATCTATCAAAAATATCTCTAGATCTTTATCTCGTTTGCTTATTATCTTCACTAAAACTCTCTTCCATAATAGACTTGGACTCTTTTGGATTGAAACACTTATAGTTTTATTTTGAGTTTGAATCTATTTCGTTGAAGTATTAGAAATCAATGATTGAGATTATGTCTCACGACTTATATATCCCTATTTAACCATAAGTTGTTTACATATTCTAAATAATACACGATTAATAAAGTAGAATACTATATATAATCATTTTTCATCTTTGTATTGGTGTATTGGAGAGAGGAATACTCTTTTGAGACCCCTATTAAGGGGTGAGACCCTGAGACTCCAATCATGGCCGTTGATTGAGTTTGTTTTTGAGGTCCGGATTGTGCCACGTGGAGGTGAGAGAACAAAAGCAGCAATTTCTCTTACCTCCGATTTCGAATTTCTCTCACCTCCGATTTCGAATTTCTCTCACCTCCACGTGGCACAATCTGGACCCCAAAAGCAAACTCAACCAACGGCCATGATCTCTATTGTACTTTTGGTATTTAGAGTGACAAATTGGATTATAAAGAGACATGTAAATCTTGACGTTTATTTGATTAATTCAACGATTGAGATTAAAATTGATTTTTATTTAGTTAATTTTTAAAACATTAAATTTAATAATCAAATCTAAGCATTGGAATAATCGAAATCTGATTCTCTCCTTATCTCCCTGTACTTGTCCAATTTCGTTATGCAATCAAATTTCAGACCGCAAAAGTCTACGTATAAACGAAAGAATACTACTCTATCATTGACTTGAAAAGACTGTTGCTATCCGAATTGAGCTCACTTTGTTCTTCCCTCCTCCAATGGCGGATTGCTCACTTCCTAAAGATGCTCTCTTTTTGGGGTTTGATAGCTCCACGCAGTAAGTGACTCAATTTGAATAATGGGGTTTTGAATTTGATTGAAATTTAATTGATTGGAGTGGAAATGGAAATGGAATGTAATAGGTTTTTTAGGGTTCATGATTTGGGGTGACCAATGTTGTTGATTTCATCACATTTCATCAAAATTGTCATATTGTTTTTACATTTAAGTTGTAAAGATGCAACATTTGTAAGATTTAGGAGATTGAAGTATTTGGACCAAATTATAGGCATTTGTTTTTAAGTGTTGTGAACTGAGTTTTATTGAGAGTGGTGAGGAATGTGATTTAGGATGCGTGTTGAATTTTGATTGTGTAGGTCGATGAAGGCGACTGTTTTGGATTCGAATCTTAGAATCGTTCACTCGGAGGCTGTCCATTTCGATAGGGAGTTGCCACATTACAAAACTAAAGATGGAGTTTACCGTGATCCTTTTGTGGATGGAAGAATAGTTTCTCCGACTTTAATGTGGGTGGAAGCAGTGGATCTAGTGCTTGAAAAGCTCTCGAGAGGAAAGTTGGATCTTGGTAAAGTAGTTGCTGTTTCTGGTAGTGGCCAGCAGCATGGTAGTGTGTATTGGAAAAAAGGAAGTGCAAAGGTTTTGTCGTGTTTGGACTCAGGGAAGCGGCTGGTGGAGCAGTTGGGTGATGCATTTTCGACTTATGAATCGCCAATATGGATGGACAGTAGCACAACAACGCAGTGTAGAGAGATTGAGGAAGCTTTGGGTGGAGCTAAGGAGTTGTCGAAGCTTACTGGATCGCGTGCTCATGAGCGATATACTGGGGCACAGATTCGTAGGATTTTCCAGACTCAACCTGATGTTTATCACAACACTGAGAGGGTTTCACTAGTGAGCTCTTTTGTTGCGTCTCTTTTTATTGGTGGGTATGCTCGCATTGACCAAACAGATGGGGCTGGAATGAATTTGATGGATATTCATAACAGGAAATGGTCGACAGAAGCTCTAGAGGTCTTATGTCTTCTACTTAAAGTATTCTATTTCACAAGAGGAAACGTCTTGGTCATTGATTTGTAACACGTGCCTTTCGCAGGCTACTGCGCCTGGTTTGGCTGGTAAACTTGGAGAACTTGCGCCTGCTTACGCCGTCGCTGGTTCTATTTCGTTGTATTTTGTTGAAAGGTTAGTATCATGGTCTCATGTCATCATTTGTAAAATACATTTTTCCGGGAAACACGAAACTAGCGTATGTGCTTGATGTGCACTTATGATGACATGGTTAAAAACTCTGAATTTTGTTCTAGGTTTCGCTTTCACAAGAATTGTTTGGTTATTCAGTGGTCAGGAGACAACCCGAATAGTCTAGCAGGTGCATCTACTGTTGTATTTTTTCCTTGTTTTACTCAATTAGTGTTTACTGTTTACGCTTGGCCATTTGGTGGATAGGTTTGACTCTCAGCTCTCCTGGGGACCTGGCTATCAGTCTGGGTACCAGCGATACTGTAAGCATAACATACATGACTTTTTAGATAAATTTCAGGTATTATATCCAGTGCAAATGCTAGAATTACATAGCACGCGTTTTTATATGATCTAGACACTATAATTATGTAAATGTACGTAGGCGTCTAGTTTTGTGAAAAAAATGTGGTTGCCTGACTTTCTTAGGTTTTTGGTATCATAAATGAGCTTAAACCACGACTAGAAGGACACATCTTCCCCAACCCTGTCGACACTGAAAGTTATATGGTCATGCTGGTCTACAAGAACGGTTCTTTAACTCGTGAAGGTCAGTATAGTTAGCCTTTTTTTTTGGAATCTGCAGAATTATTTGTGTTTATATATCAAGGTTTAATCTCAGATGTGCGTAACCGTTGTGCTGAAAAATCATGGAAAGTTTTCAACAAATATCTGGAACAAACGCCGACTCTCAATGGTTGGTCACAATTGTTAAATTAGTAGGCCATTTGTAAATTGTTGATTCAGATAATAATTCTTTGTTACAACAGATGGGAAGATTGGATTTACTACAAGGAGCATGAGATATTGCCTCCTCTTCCAGGTGAGATTCAATCTTCTTTTCTTTTGACTTAGAAATATATCTTCCGTAAGTAAGGAAACATTCCATATTTGTTGCAGTGGGATATCATCGCTACGTTGTTGAAAACTCGTCAAATGGCTCTCTAAATGGACTTAAAACATCAGAAGTACAAGAGTTTGACGCTCCTTCCGAGGTTTGGGTTTGTCAACTCAATCAAAATAATTTAATTAGGCTTCTTTTCAACACTTTTTACGTGGAGCCTTAAAGTGCAGGTACGGCAATAATCGAAGGTCAATTTTTATCTATGCGAGCCCATGCTGAAAGGTCTGGTATGCCTATTCCCCAAAAAGGATTATAGCACTGGAGGAGCTTCTGCAAACCAAATCATTCTTCAATCCTTAAGCTCAATTTTTGGCTGTGACGTTTACACTGTGCAGCAAACTGGTAAGACTGAAAATCCCTCAATTTGTTGAAATCCTTTTAACCCATTGAGGGTCTAACTGAGATATTGCAGATTCGGCATCTCTTGGAGCTGCTTTGAGGGCAGCCCATGGTTGGATTTGCAACAAAAATGGCAGATTCGTTCCGATAAACAGTTTATATGATGGCAAATTGGAAAAATCATCATTAAGTTGCAAACTAGCAACAAGTGCTGCAGACAATGAACTTGTTTCCAAGTATACAGATTTGATGAAGAAGAGAATGGAGCTTGAAAATAGCCTTGTCGAGAAGCTCAGTCGATGTAAATGAATGGTTTTTCCTGTTAAATTTGCTGGTTCATCCCATTTAGTATTTACAGTTGTGAGTTTATTTGACTGTCTTTACATAAATAAACAGCTCTTTCAGTTTCAGAATCTTGACATTGAAAGCATTTTGGTTAAACAGATACATAAATAATTTACGCATACTTAATATGTTTATAATACTCCGTATAGCGTATACTTCGCATATTTAAAATAATATTTCCATATCATAAGAAATTAAGAAACACCTAAAATCAATCGAATGATGTGGGGCCACACGAGGAACTGATTCATGCGAAGCTGTCCCCTTACTGTTACTTAAAAAGTACAGTAGTTAAGACTCGTATTTAAAATAAACCAAGGGCAGGAGGGTTAGATTACATCGAAGAAGAAAACCGCCGCCGCCTCCTCCTCCTCCTCTAAGGTTGTTTTATGGATTGTTGGGTGTTGAATTTGCACTGTCAGATCTGATTCTCAATTCAAATCAGCTGCTTTTGTTCTTGTCTGTGTGAATCCAATTCAATTGGATGTGATGCTTCTAAATCGAATTAGGTCACTCTGTTTGTCAGATTTTAGATGATTCTCAGTTTTCATGTCTTTGAACAATTCTCACTATATCTTTATTTGGACAATTCTCACTATATCTTTATTTGTGGGTGTCATCAAAATCAAAGCTTTTTAATATCATCAATTTTTTTCAAAACAAAAATAGAAGCTTTATACTTGTTTCATTGTTTGAGTTCAGTTTTTAAGTTGATTTTCATTCATCAACTTGTCCCTCACTCGCTTTCTGTTGTTATTGTAGAACACTCAATGGATAAAAGACTGCGTTCTTCCGTAAGTTCCTCTTTTTTTTTAAAAAAAGCAACCTAGTGGTATGGAGTTTTAACCGTTCTTGCTTTCTTTCTCTCACAGGAAACTAGTAGTATTGAGCAACTTCCCAATGAAGTCCTGCTTATTGTACTGTCGCATCTCAACTTAGCTGAAATAGTTCGTTCTTCCATCCTTAGTCGGAGATGGAGACATCTGTGGCGCTATATCACATGTTTGAATTTTGATGCCACTGTCCTGCTGCCTAGGAATCTGTTGTATGTGAGTCATGATTGGTACGTATCATGGGTCAACAATGTTATTGATGCCAGGTCTGCTTTTCCTGGATCGCCTCTAGTTAAGGAGCTTCGAATACAGTATGAACTGGAATCAGTCTACAGCCATCACATTGACCGATGGATCCAGTTTGCTATTGCTAACCGAGTTGAAAAACTTCATCTAGAATTTGGGTCATACATGTCAATTATTTATCCCGAAGAACAGTACAAACTTTCCGAGGAGTCTTGGCATAGGGCGCCATCAGGAATTGCTAGCCTAAAATATTTGAAATCACTCTTTTTGTCTTGCGTGAATGTCAGTAAGCAATTTATTGAATTCATTCTTTCAAGTTGCCCGCTCCTTGAAGATTTGTTTTTGGACTGTGCTGGACCATGCGGCGACTTAAATGTTTCTTCTGAGCATCTGAGGCGATTGAATATTAGTTTGGCCCCTGATTGCGTGCTAACCAATTTATGTGCTCCTCGTCTCGCATCCCTTTACTATGACTCAACCAACTTGAATCCTCAAAAGATTGATGTCCCCATGTTGTCTGACCTGACAATCGGTGATTTGTCTGGCTCACGCCGCATAACACGATATATCACGCACTTTTGGACCTGTCTTCCTCAGCTGGAAAAGCTTGAACTGTTAATGATGAAGGTATGTTCATTGTCGATTGATTCTTGCGAAAACATTAAAATCAGCATAACCATTATATATAACTTTGTGATATTGTTTGAATGCTACACTAGAAGCAGAGATTCAGGTGGAGACAAATGCCTCAGCTCGTAAATCTGAAGTATCTGAAAATAAAGGTTTACGGGGACACCAATCGCATCTCCACACAAATTATGGAATTCATCAATGCTTGCCCATTGCTAAAAACCTTTGCATTGGAGGTAACTGAGACTGATATTTATTTAATTCAGGGAAAGAAAATACTTTGGTTTGGTTGACATCTTTTGGCAATTTCTTCATTGCTCTATGCTTTAGTAATTGTTACCCACTCTTCGAATATTGTGCTCTTCTTCTTCCTAAGTTATTTTGATTGTCAACAGATAGATTATGAAGCGGAGGATATTTCGAGCCTAATGTCAACCAGACGAAATGGTAGAAATCAGGCAAGACTATTAGATTCTCAAACCTTTTTGCATCATATTGTTTAAGTTGTTTGCTAGAATATTTGATTACAAAATGCATCTTCTTTACTTCATTTCTGTGCCGGACTAATTTTTCGTTGCTGGAATAGTGATTTTGTTGCTTTGTTTTTGTCCACAGCACAATGCAGATACAAGTTATTCTTTAAAAAGCCTGAAGGTGTTAGAGTTGTGTAGCAGTGAACCAAATGCCATTGATCAAGAGGTCATTAAATGTGTTGCCAGGAACGCACCCCATTTAGAGAAACTTAATCTCCATAGACACCGGTTGTTTGCTAATAATATCGAGTTATTCCCTGATACTGAAATTGACCAAGTAATAGAAGCAAAAGCCAAACAGTTGCTTCGAGGGATGGGTTTAGAAAATAAGGTAACAGTTGGTAGGCTGAGTTGTAGGAATTTTATAACAGGATTATGCAATTTATTATAATTCTCTACTACGAACAAAAGATACTCTTTGTTTAACAACAAATATCACAAAGTCAATAAACAAGGTTTGAACCTCTACATCACGTAGCAGAATAGATACAAATAAAACTAGCCTAGATGTTTTAAACAGAATGCAATATGTTCTACTTAAATTACTCAGACATGTTGAATTCTAAATCCACTGATCATGTTAACATGCAAACTAAATTAAGGCAGTAATTTCATCATTAATCAAACACATTAACATTAAAACACTGATATAATCTCAACTAATCAAAACAAACAGATTAGAAATTTAACAAAATTACTTGATAACAAAACTGATTTTACTAACCCGTTCCGCCTCCACGATACAATGCATACAAATACAATAATGATGCGTGAAATTCTAGGAAGTTAAGAACAAATAATTTAGAGCATGAAACACAGTGATATACTAGACTAACAGTGACAATTACAAGGCATAACAATACAGTTAGAGGATTTGGGATTTGGGATTAGCCGATTAGGGTTCTTGGAGGCTCAGGAATTTGGGATGTGTCATTCAGTGCATTGTTTAAAGAAGGGAACCAGCTCTGTTGCTGGCTAGTTTGTGCTGAGCTGAATGTGCAGGAAGGACTTTGCTGAGTTTAAAGAGTTGGCTGAATAAAGTTAAATGAAACGGCGCCACTTTAGCTTGGCGCGGGTTCAAAACAATAAGGGCCTTCTGGAAACGCAGCAGTGCAAGGATGAAACGCTGCGTTTTACATCGCGCGTTTCTGGCAACTTAAATTGGGGCTGTGAGGCTGAAATTAGGGTTAGAGATTTTCAGACGAACGACGAGCGCGATTCAGAGACGAAGGAGAGCGAGAGCACCATCGAGCGATCGATCAAGATTCGACAAAGGACGTCGAGTGTGAACGAGTCAGATTTGACGAAGGATTGAAGTGGTTCTGAGTTGCGCGACTGTTGAGGTTGAGCACCGGAATTCTGCTGAAGATTCAGTTCAGTCCGGCGAAGTTCTCATCTGAGTCAGGTGATTTCGTTTTAGTATTCGTTGATTTTAATAGCTTAGATTGATTTCATTGGCTAGGATGATAAGTGTTGTTCTTGGTCTGTCAAGAACAGTTCTAGGTAACAAGAATCTTTGTAAGCTTGATTTCTGCTTAGTGGATTTGTGTCTTGGCCTCTGCGGCCAAGACTCCGTGGTTTTCCTCCGCCGATTCGCCGGTTTCCACGTAAATCTTGTGTTCCATTTACTTTAGTCAGTTTTTCTTAGTTTTGGTTAACTTTGCGGAAAAAACTTGAACTTAGGAAATTGTTGACTTAAGCTTTACTGATTGATCTGATCGTGTCTTGTGAGTAATTATGAATAACAGCGATCAATTTTGGTTTGTCCTGCAGAATGGAAGCTGTCTTTATTGGGCTCGTCAATCAACTGGCACAATTAGAGCAGGCGCATGGGCTTAAGAAATTTTTAGCAAGAAAAATCCAAAGAAAACTAATCAATTTGAAGGATCTCACTTATAAACAAAGGAGAAGTTTGCGACGCAAGGAAGAGAATCTCACCAATCGAGTTATTGAGTTGCGTGTATCAATGATGGATATAGTCCAACAACTCAACGCACACACCATTTTTTACGCTGCAACTAAACATCACGTCAATATAATTTGCAGGTATGGTATGGTTAAAGATTATTATAGTGTTTTTAATGTTGAAATTGTTTTATTAATGATTGTTAAAAGTTAGGCTCTACAGTTTATCGTCATATGCATAGTGTTAATGATCTGTGAACATGCTTTTGGTTTATCTGTGAACATGCTTTTGGTTTAGTAGACTTGAGCCAAAGCAGCCGAGGTTATGGTTTATGACAGAATTCACAGAGCTTTGAAGAATAAAAGTTGCAAATAATTGAGTGTGAACAGAGAGCAAGACTTAAAAAGGAGATAGGGTATGCACTTGGCAGATGGGTAATTCAGAGTGAACAGAGAGCAAGATTTAAAAGGGAGATAGGACGTAGGCGTCTAGTTTTGTGCAAAAATGAGGTAGCTGCCTGACTTTCTTAGGTTTTTGGTATCATAAATGAGCTTAAACCACGACAAGGAGGACACATCTTCCCAAACCCTGTAGACACTGAAAGTTATATGGTCATGCTGGTCTACAAGAACGGTTCTAACTCGTGAAGGTCAGTATAGTTAGCCTTATTTTTTGGAATCTGCAGAGTTATTTGTGTTTATATATCAAGGTTTAATCTCAGATGTGCGTAACCGTTGTGCTGAAAAATCATGGAAAGTTTTCAACAAATATCTGGAGCAAACCCCGACTCTCAATGGTTGGTCAACAATTGTTAAAATTAGTTTGGGCCATTAGTAAATTGTTGATTCAGATAATATAACTCTTTGTCATATCATACAGATGGAAAGATTGGATTTTACTACAAGGAGCATGAGATATTGCCTCCTCTTCCAGGTGGGATTCAATCTTCTTTTCTTTCAACTTAGAAATATATCTTTCGTAAGTTAAGAAACATTCCATTATTTGTTGCAGTGGGATATCATCACTACGTTGTTGAAAACTCGTCAAATGGCTCTCTAAATGGACTTAAAACATCAGAAGTAGAAGAGTTTGACCATCCTTCCGAGGTTTGGGTTTGTAAACTCAATCAAAATTAATTAATTAGGCTCATTTTCAACACTTCTTAACGTGGAACCTTAAAGTGCAGGTACGAGCAATAATAGAAGGTCAATTTTTATCTATGCGGGCCCATGCTGAAAGGTCTGGTATGCCTATTCCACCAAAAAGGATCATAGCAACTGGAGGAGCTTCTGCAAACCAAATCATTCTTCAATCCTTAAGCTCAATTTTTGGCTGTGACGTTTACACTGTGCAGCAAACCGGTAAGACTGAAAATCCCTTCAGTAGTTGAAATCCTTTTAACCCATACGGGTCTAACTGAGCTTGATATTGCAGACTCGGCATCTCTTGGAGCTGCTTTGAGGGCAGCCCATGGTTGGATTTGCAACAAAAATGGCAGATTCGTCCCCGATAAACAGTGTATATGATGGCAAGTTGGAGAAATCATCTTTAAGTTCCAAACTAGCAACTAGTGCCGCAGACAGTGAACTTGTTTCCAAGTATACAGATTTGATGAAGAAGAGAATGGAGCTTGAAAATAGCCTTGTCGAGAAGCTCAGTCGATGTAAATGAATGGTTTTTCCTGTTAAAATTTGCTGGTTCATCCCATTTAGTATTTACAGTTGTGAGTTTATTTGACTGTCTTTACATAAATAAACAGCTCTTCAGTTTCAGAATCTTGACATTGAAAGCATTTTGGTTAAACAGATACATAAATAATTTACGCATATTTAATACTCCGTATACTTCGCATATTTAATACTCCTTATACTTCGTATATTTAAAATAATATTTGCATATCATAAGAATTAAGAAACACCTAAAGTCAATCGAATGATGTGCGGCCACACGAGGAACTGATTCATGCGAAGCTGTCCCCTTACTGTTACTTAAAAAAGTAGTTAAGACTCGTATTTAAAGTAAACCAAGCGCAGGAGGGTTAGATTACATCGAAGAAGAAAACCGCCGCTGCCGCCTCCTCCTCCTCCTCTAAGGTTGTTTTATGGATTGTTGGGTGTTGAATTTGCACTGTCAGATCTGATTCAGCTGCTTTTGTTCTTATCTGTGTGAATCCAATTCAATTGGATGTGATGCTTCTAAATCGAATTAGGTCACTCTGTTTGTCAGATTTTAGATGATTCTCAGTTTTCATGTCTTTGAACAATTCTCACTATATCTTTATTTGGACAATTCTCACTATATCTTTATTTGTGGGTGTCATCAAAATCAAAGCTTTTTAATATCATCAATTTTTTTCAAAATAAAAATAGAAGCTTTATACTTGTTTCATTGTTTGAGTTCAGTTTTTAAGTTGATTTTCATTCATCAACTTGTCCCTCACTCGCTTTCTGTCGTTATTGTAGAACACTCAATGGATAAAAGACTGCGTTCTTCCGTAAGTTCCTCTTTTTTTTTAAAAAAAAGCAACCTAGTGGTATGGAGTTTTAACCGTTCTTGCTTTCTTTCTCTCACAGGAAACTAGTAGTATTGAGCAACTTCCCAATGAAGTCCTGCTTATTGTACTGTCGCATCTCAACTTAGCTGAAATAGTTCGTTCTTCCATCGTTAGTCGGAGATGGAGACATCTGTGGCGCTATATCACATGTTTGAATTTTGATGCCACTGTCCTGCTGCCTAGGAACCTGTTGTCCGTGAGTCATGATTGGTACGTATCATGGGTCAACAATGTTATTGATGCAAGGACTGCTTTTCCTGGATCGCCTCTAGTTAAGGAGCTTCGAATACAGTATGAACTGGAATCAGTCTACAGCCATCACATTGACCGATGGATCCAGTTTGCTATTGCTAACCGAGTTGAAAAACTTCGTCTAGAATTTGGGTCATACATATCAATTATTTATCCCGAAGAACAGTACAAACTTTCTGAGGAGTCTTGGCATAGGGCGCCATCAGGACTTGCTAGCCTAAAATATTTGAAATCACTCTTTTTGTCTTGCGTGAATGTCAGTAAGCAATTTATTGAATTCATTCTTTCAAGTTGCCCACTCCTTGAAGATTTGTTGTTGGACTGTGCTGGACCATGCGGCGACTTAAATGTTTCTTCTGAGCATCTGAGGCGATTGAATATTAGTTTGGCCCCTGATTGCGTGCTAACCAATTTATGTGCTCCTCGTCTCGCATCCCTTTACTATGACTTAACCAACTTGAATCCTCAAAAGATTGATGTCCCCATGTTGTCTGACCTGACAATCGGTGATATGTCTGGCTCACGCCGCATAACACGACATCTTACGCACTTTTGGACCTGTCTTCCTCAGCTGGAAAAGCTTGAACTGTTAATGAAGAAGGTATGTTCATTGTTGATTGATACTTGCGAAAACATTAAAATCAGCATAACCAGAATATGTAACTTCGTATTAATATTTGATATTGTTTGAATTTGAATGATACACTAGAAGCAGAGATTCAGGTGGAGACAAATGCCTCAGCTCGTAAATCTGAAGTATCTGAAAATAAAAGTTTACTGGGACACCAATCGCATCTCCACACAAATTATGGAATTCATCGATGCTTGCCCATTGCTAAAAACCTTTGCATTGGAGGTAACTGAGACTGATATTTATTTCAATCAGGGAAAGAAAATACTTTGGTTTAGTTGACATCTTTATGGCAATTTCTTCATTGCTCTAAGCTTTTGTAATTGTTACCCACTGTTCGAATATTGTGTTGTTCTTCTTCCTAAGTTATTTTGATTGTCAACAGATAGATTGTGATGTGGAGGATATTTCGAGCCCATTGTCAACCAGACGAAATGGTAGAAATCAGGCAAGACTATTAGATTCCCAAACCTTTTTGCATCATATTGTTTAAGTTGTTTGCTAGAATATTTGATTACAAAAGGCATCTTCTTACTTCATTTCAGTGCCGGACTAATTTTTCCTCGCTGGAATAGTGATTTTGTTGCTTTGTTTTTGTCCACAGCACAATGCAGATACAAGTTATTCTTTAAAAAGCCTGAAGGTGTTAGAGTTGTGCTGCAGTGAACCAAATGCCATTGATCAAGAGGTCATTAAATTTGTTGTCAGGAACGCACCCCATTTAGAGAAACTTAATCTCCATAGACACCGGTTGTTTGCTAATAATATCGAGTTATTCCCTGATACTGAAATTGACCAAGTAATAGAAGCAAAAGCCAAACAGTTGCTTCGAGGGATGGGTTTAGAATATAAGGTAACAGTTGGTAGGCTGAGTTGTAGGAAATTTATAACAGGATTATGCAAGTTATTATAATTCTCTACTACGAACAAAAGATACTCTTTGTTTAACAACAAATATCACAAAGTCAATAAACAAGGTTTGGACCTCTACATCACGGAGTCATGCTCTTTTGAGACCCTTACTGTTGGGTGAGACCCTGAGACCCTCATCATAGCCGTTGATTGGATTTGCTTTTGGGGTCCGGATTGTGCCACGTGGAGGTGAGAGAACAAAAACAGCAATTTCTCTCACCTCTGATTTCTTTTGTTCTCTCACCTCCACGTGGCACAATCCAGACCCCAAAAGCAAATCCAACCAACGGCCATGATTGGGGTCTCAGGGTCTCACCCAACATTAAGGGTCTCAAAAGAGACCACCTCCTACATCACGTAGCAGAATAGATACAAATAAAACTAGCCTAGATGTTTTAAAAAGAATGCAATATGTTCTACTTAAATTACTCAGACATGTTTGAAGGACCGTGGTTAGATAAAGACTAGGGACCTGAACTATTAGGAACCTGAACCTAAACCGCAGGGACTTAAGAGTTTAAACATGCAGCAGAAATGGCGTCGAAAGATTTCTTTATTAAATCAATCGACTATACAAATATACAATTTTGTATCATGTAACAACTACCTTAGCTATTACAAAAGGAAGTCAACTCACCCGGTGGCTCAAAACCACCGTTCGTGACTTCGGAGATGCGTCCCTCCACCGATTCCCCCTGAGTCGGTTGCCGCTCTCACACACGGAAGATGTTTGGATCCTGATGCACTTTAGCCTTACTCAGGATACCCTTCTTCCTCTTGGATTTCCCTCCACAGTGGCTGAGTTATCCTTATGCCTCCAGGTCGTCGTGACCCTCAACTCCGAGCTAGCCTTCTTGACGCGCTTTAGCCTTACACAAGAAGCTCTCAAAACTCTCTTGAATCTCTCTCTAGATTCATTGAGGAGTGTTCAAAATGGTTTCTTCCTCCTCTTTTTGAATAGAAACCCATCTGCAGGGAAACCCATCTGCAGGGACTTGTACTGATGTGAACAGTAACCGATGGGACGGTGCTGTTCATTTAGTGCTTTCGGCTGAGTGCTTTTGGCTGAGCCTCTAATTATCCTTAGGATGCAGCAAGATTGCCTCGAGTCCTTCAAGATTGCCTCGAGTCTTCAAGACTTCTTTGAGTCTTCCAATGACGGCTGATTGGTATTTTATGCTTTCGGCTGATTGGTACTTTATGCTCAATAACTGCTGCAAGATATCTCCCACTTGCTCTGCTGTCTCTTCAGGTCCCTGATTCACAGATACTTGATCCTTCAGGTCCTTCTTGATTGTCGAGTCTTTTTGTCCTTAACTCAGGTACAGAAACCTGAACACTTGATTTAAGACATTAAACACGTGTTGTCATCATCAAAACATGGGCATGAGATTCTTTGAATTCACATGAGGTGTCCGAACCTCAAAATCCTCTTGAAGGATGTGAACCTCAGGATCTAACAATGTTGAATTCTAAATCCACTGATCATGTTAACATGCAAACTAAATTAAGGCAGTAATTTCATCATTAATCAAACACATTAACATCAAAACACTGATATAATCTGAACTAATCAAAACAAACAGATTAGAAATTTAACAAAACTACCTGATAACAAAACTGATTTAACTAACCCGTTCCGTCTCCACGATACAATGCATACAAATACAGTAATGATGCGTGAAATTCTAGCAAGTTAAGAACAAATAATTTAGAGCATGAAACACAGTGAGATACGAGACTAATAGTGGCAATTACAAGGCATAACAATACAATTAGAGGATTAATCGATGCACTGAATAACAACAATATAAAACTAGTGCCTATGAACAATGCAACGAATAGTATCGTGAAGAAAAATCAAATTTACTGAAACAATGAAACGAAGGGAAGAGATACAAAACCGAGATTGTGGTTGAGGCTTGCTCGACAATCTCCTTAAAGTCAAATTGCCCCCGTCTAATGCTGGGTGTGGAATGACAATCGACCTCCCAGGATACAACAACAACCTGACCTTCCGTCACTGCACCGATGTGATGAAGACGAAACAAAAGCAGTCTTCCACTATCACCGGACTCACCGAACTCACACACAAATCACAACTCACACACTCACTACCAAAAAAACTTTGGAGATTGTTTTTTCATCACAATTCTTATTCATTGATTGAAGAACATCAAGGCAACGTCCTTGTTTTTGGGTTGAGCATGAACCGTCGTTTCTAACCTCCACACACGTCGTGGATGGAACTGTCGGCATACGTTACTGAGTTTTCAAACTCAGTCCAACGACATTCATAAAATTATGGCTTTTACAGTCCAATTTTCTCAATTCTTATAACTCAAAACTACGTCGCTTTGAGTTAGTAGGTGTTCAATTTAATTGTCACAAAACTACAACGTTTAATGACATTAAACCATCTGTTTTCTTCACATCAATTAATCTAATTTTCCAACATGAGTTTGAAAAAAGCACCTTATGCGTAGGTGGTGGAGTCTCCATTTATGTTGTTGTTGTCAGTAGAATAATTATAATTTATAAAGCATATTTGTAAAATATATTGTTGTTATCGGTACAATTATGCCACCAAATCTATAATATTTCGGGTCAGATCGATCCTAAATTATCAATTTCTATCAACATTTCGGACCTATCATTATTTTTTTATTTCAAGTACTCATATATAACTTTTCATTAAGTTATAAAAATACATTATTTTATAATAGTATACGAATATTTATATTGACTTTTTAGTTAAAAAAGACATTTGTGGTTTCCAAATTTTAACCACTATTTAAAATAAATCAAGATTTAGAATCCAAATAATTAAATACATGAGTTAAATTTAGAATTAGAAGAACTCATAAAAGAGTATATGAAAGATTTAGTAATATTCAACGTCTCAACCATTAGTTACAGCAGAAACTTAATACTCATCTCCTTCTTCACCTTCCTCACCCTCACCAGACTCAGCTCCAACCTCCTCATAGTCTTTCTCGAGTGCAGCAAGGTCTTCACGAGCTTCAGAAAACTCTCCTTCCTCCATGCCTTCACCAACATACCAATGAACAAATGCACGCTTGGCATACATGAGATCAAACTTGTGATCAATCCTGGAGAACACTTCTGCAACACTGGTTGAGTTGGAGATCATGCAAACGGCTCTTTGAACCTTTGCGAGGTCTCCTCCTGGTACAACAGTTGGTGGCTGGTAGTTGATACCACATTTGAACCCAGTGAGACACCAGTCAACAAACTGGATTGTGCGCTTGGTTTTGATGGTTGCAACGGCTCCACGATACATCAAACAGCAAGCAATGTATTTTCCGTGGCGTGGGTCACACTTGGCCATCATGGATTCTGGCTCAAAGGCGCTGTTTGTGATCTCTGCCACTGAGAGTTGCTCATGGTATGCTTTCTCAGCAGATATGACTGGGGCGTAGGAGGAGAGCATGAAATGGATACGAGGGTATGGCACAAGGTTTGTTTGGAACTCTGTGACATCAACATTAAGTGCACCGTCAAATCTTAGAGATGCGGTGAGGGATGAAATCACCTGTTGGATCAAGTAACCGAAGACTCAGTAATTCTCAGTTTATATCAACTTTAACTAAGACAAATAAATTAGCTATGAAAAGTGAATACCTGGGACACAAGGCGATTAAGATTGGTGTAAGTGGGACGCTCAATGCCAAGGGAACGCCTACAGATATCATAGATCGCCTCATTGTCTAGAAGCACCGCAACATCCGTATGCTCCAGAAGAGAATGAGTTGAGAGAACACTGTTGTACGGCTCAACAACAGATGTTGACACTTGAGGAGACGGGTAAACAGTAAAACCAAGCTTCGACTTCTTTCCATAGTCAACAGACAAGCGCTCCAGAAGAAGTGAGCCAAGACCCGATCCAGTGCCACCACCAACAGCACTGAACACAAGGAAACCTTGAAGTCCAGTGCAGTTGTCTGCAAGTTTCCTTATACGGTCCAAGCAGAGATCAACTATTTCCTTACCAACTGCAACAGAAAAAACAAGCACCCAGCAAATATTAAACCAGAAACGAAAAATAGTCTACCACGAAAAAGAAGAAGAAAATGAAATCTTCAAGTTGTAACATACTGGTGTAATGTCCACGAGCAAAGTTGTTGGCAGCATCCTCTTTACCACTAATCAGCTGTTCAGGGTGGAAAAGTTGTCGATATGTTCCAGTCCTCACTTCGTCAATCACGGTAGGCTCGAGATCAACAAAAATAGCTCGCGGAACATGCTTCCCTGCTCCAGTCTCACTGAAGAAAGTGTTAAATGCATCGTCGCCTCCTCCTACCGTCTTATCATCCGGCATCTGCCCATCAGGCTGTCAAAACAAAAAAACAACACATCAATTCAAAGTTAATACCTTCACATTTCTCCCAAAATCAACTCAAAACAAATTGCCAACAAATCTTCACAGCAGCAAAATTTAAAAATTAATACTGAAATCGAGAAAATCATAATTCAAAAAATGCAGATAAATTTAAATTCACAAGTTGATAAATTGCGAAACCCTAAATCGAAAACCACCGATCATCATCAGCAAATCAAATCCATAGAATGTAAATTGAACAAATTGAAACTCCGGATTGAACAAAAATGAGGTTTGAGGGGTACCTGAATACCGTGCTCGAGGCAGTAAAGCTCCCAGCAAGCGTTGCCAACCTGGATACCAGCCTGTCCAATGTGGATCGAAATGCACTCTCTCATTTTCTTGATCTGAAAAGGAAGTGTCAATTTAGGGAAAATTGAGTGAAGAATCGTATGAATCGACGTTTATGAAGACGTCGGAGCACGATGCGAGTTTGGCGTCGGTACGTCGGAGCAGATAGCTATTTATAGGTGTAAAATTAGAGGCAGTACAGTTAGCTGGGGTTAAATTTTAACCATGGTTACTAACTTTGATTAGCTGGATTGGATTGGATTGAGATCCAAGTTAAAGTTGTTAGTTTTGAATTTGACCTAGTTTTGGAGTGTTGTGGGCCTGAGAAGTTGGCCCATTATGATGAGTTGGGACTAGAGAACATAATGATAGAGTTTAAGAATAGTGTCTAATTGATAGGAATTTCACATGTCGATAGAGGTGAAGAAAGATACAAACATGGAAGAAAGTAAAGATAGTCACTTAATGCGAGAAGGATGAAAATGGGTACTGAAATCTTAACACATTAGGATACAAGTTGAAGATGGAGACATACATGATGCTTCGCCTCAAAAGGCACATAGATATGAGATGCCCCTATAATAGTTAGATAAGAAAATAAATGTTTCTTGAGCTAGTAAAATATTTACTGTGTGATAGTTTGTGCAAGGAAACAAGCTGATGGGGAAAAAGAGTTATCAGCTAACTTAACAAGGTTTATCCACGCAGGCTATCAGTTTAGCCTCCTATTTAGGCTCAAGACTACTTACGCCACAAATGACCTTCACCGCAACAATCTCAAGGTCAGATGCATATATATGTTACTATGTAAAACCAAACCTACCCTAAGTCAAAATAAGGGCGTCAATCAGACTCCATTGGAATAAACACATTGTTGACTAAGCGAGCAGAATCCACCTATTTGGTACGCGAAGTTAAACAGTGAACTAAACAAAGAGAGACAGCCGCACCCAATACAAGCACAGAACCTTTCCAAATGAAAACATAAACAAGGCAACAATACATAAATGCAAAAACATTTCTATTCCAGCAAGCTTGGATGCACCAAAACAAAATCACAAAGAAAGAAATTAGTACCATTTTCAGACCAAGAACAAAGACCCCAATCACCTCAATTTCATAAACACAAAAATCAACCATACAAATTCTCTAACATGCCATAAAACTCACACCAAGGACACATCTCTCCAGTATTATTTCTATTCCGACTCACTCTCCAATATCTCTACTCAAACTAAACATCCATGAATTTTACATACAAGTAGCTATAAGAAATACTAGAAAATACTCTAGTAAATGCATTGAAACTTTGAAATGCAAATTTCTAAGTTAGACATTATCAATTTGATCAAAGATGTCAACTCTCTGTCATTCTGAGACCATCCACATCTCAAAAATCCCTAGAAACAAACTATTGTATACATATTATGAAAAAAGAGACGATAAAAGAGAAAGGGTTTTTGCAAATATATAAAAACTGCCTGGCTCCATCCTGTCTGCCCATTCCGCATCTTGAATGTACAACGCCACTGTTTCTAAAAGTCAGCAACTGTAACCACAGCTACATTTTTCCAGTCACTGCCACTCCATGTCCCAGTCCCACATCAGCAACTCAAACTCGAAAATGTTCAAACTTTGACAAACTAACACCTGCTCCATCATCCCTAACCCCCTCCCCATATTAAAAAACATCTTGAACGCCGAAAAATGGAGTAAGGAAAGGTTTTTTTAGCCCTAGAGTTTAGGATTTTCGAGAAGGATTTGAAGTCTGAATACGGGTTTTTGAGATGTTGATGGGATTTTAGAGGGAGGTGGAGATAAAGGGGTTGTGTGGATTACTGGATTTAGCGGTGGAGGGTTTTGGTCGAGGGAGGAATACGCCATTGTTGGTTCATCGAGATTTTTGGTGCTCGGCGATTCATCTGTTTTTACTTCTGTTGTCGTCTCTTCTATCTCGCTCTGCAGGTCTTTTCAACTGCTTGCGAGTTTTCTCTATTTCTACTTTAGCCCCTCTAGTTTATAAACATTATTGTTGGCCCTTCAAGTTTTTGAAAACCCAAGTCAGTGACAAATCTACGCTTTACGACAGACACTTATGAGTTAAATTGAATAATTAATACAATTTAAGATAAATTAATAATTAATTTAATCTCTGCACAGAGTTGATGTGGCCCAATAAGGCCCAAAAGCATACGAGTGTCAAAGCGTACGTTCCACGCGCGAAGCAACGGTCATATCGGTACCGAAAAGGACGACGACATTAACGGCGACGTCCCTGCAATGCAATGTCGTGGAGCATTAACGACGACACGACAAACGAAACCATCGAGAGACTGTACAGTCTGACACGTCAGCGTTTTCAAATGTCACGGAGCATCAGACAAAATCCAGAGTAAAAATCCAGGTAGTAAATGAAGACAGTAGAGATTTAGACTATGCGATTAACACTGACAAGTCGTCGAACGACATTTATTCCGATTTTCAGGTATTGTGTTTATTAGTCAGTTTAATGTTATCAAATTGTTCAGGAATTAACTTGTATGATGTGGATTGGATTTTTAGAAATTGTTGGAATTAGGGTTTGGAAATTGGGGATTTTAGACCTAATTCATTAACTTTGTTGTATTGATACTGTTGATAATTCTGTGAATGCAACTGTGGGTGTTAGTTTGGGATTTTTTTGTTTTGCACGGTGGACTGTTTTGATTACAACAAGGCTTGGAGTAGGAGTAGAATTGTTAAGTCGTAAACCGAGTAATGTGATAAAATTGTATGCCGAATGAATAAAAATATAATCTTGCAAATTGTTGGTAGTCGGGATATCAAGTATAGTGCAAACTGCAAACTGCTAGGTCGATCAAGCCGTTGGTGATGGGAGGCTCTAGTGGGTGGTATTAGTAGACTTTGTAGAATAAGTCGATGTATAAACTAAGGATCTTTTACCAATTATGTTGGGATGTCGAGGTTTTAAGTACTTTCACTAGTTTTTTTTACAAGTGAACTATGGAGTATTTATAACTTGGTATATTTATGACTTGTTTTGTTGAATACTCTTTTCAAGATATGGCTTGTGGGAGCATAATCCCCTTGCCGTTACCCTGCTGGCTGCTGCTACATGAATTTTCACTAGTCCCTTTGGTGAGATCTACAAGATGTTTTGGAGAAGCCTGGTCAACTAAATTTCTATAATGAATTTGGGACTTGGACTCAAAGGAAGTTAGTGATCTGAGGCTCCTTCGACCATTTTCTTTTTTGGTGCCAGCGCCTTAGAGTCAAGAATGTGCCAAAGATTGTAATTACCGCTACTATTTCTTCCGTTGGCATCAGCAGACTCTTTATCAAAAGGTTTGAGAAAGAATCTTGTCACATTGTCCTTGATTTCCAGAGTGCCTCTTAAGTGATTCCTCCATTTGCAATGCCAGTGGAATTGAGTCTGCTGGAGAGTGGCAAAAACTTAATCTTTGGGCCATGTTGATTGCAGAGACTTTCCAAAACGTTCCAATGTTCTTTAATAGAATGTATAACAAGGAAAAGATTGACATCTTTTAGATTTTGTGCCACAACTTTATATGAAAATGTAAGATCATGACAACAGAGCTCAACTTCACTAAATGTGTTATTCCATTATCTACTACAGTACTTGGTTACTGCCTTCACTATCTAGGAAGTCAAATGTAGCAGTGACTTCTCCCATATTACAAACTTCATAACACTCTTTCCTACCTATTTTTTGAGACCATTTCTTTTCAAGAAAGGCTCAATAGTTACTACTAATTTTACTCTTCAAAGTATCCTCATTACTCTCAGCATCCTTCTTGCTTATAACAATGCTTACAATCTTACATGGCTCAGCCTCCTCCAGCATCTGCACCACACTCCTCATAGTCGGTCGCATTGATGGTAGCCTAGCAGTGCATATTACAGCAACTCGCAAAACCTTCACAGCTTCCTCCTTTAACACATCCGGAAATCTTGAATCTACTAACTCCATGATACTCTCCTTGTTTTTCATATTGCCACAAACCCATGTCACAATATCCTTGTTCTCCCCCCCGAATTCTGGCTCTATCGGTCTCTTCCCTGTCACTAGCTCCATCAGCACCACCCCGAAGCTGTACACATCGCTCTTTTCACTCACCTTGTAGGTATATCCATACTCTGCAATGCAAACACAAGTCACATAACATTAGTTTTAGTATCAATCATTTGGCTTAGTTGCATTGCTAATGTAAATATTTCTTTCAATGAAGGGATTGTGCGCATACCTGGAGCGATGTAGCCGTGAGTTCCGGCAACGACATGCGCAGAAACATCCTTGCTGATTCCACCATTGTTAACAATCTTGGCTAAACCAAAGTCAGCAATCCTTGGTTTGAAAAACTCATCTAGCAAGATGTTACTAGACTTCACATCTCTATGTAGAACCGGTCGGGTCAATCCATGGTGCAAATACTCCAAACCGCGTGCCGAGCCAAGCGCAATCTCATACCTCGTTTCCCAGTCCAACTCCATCTTCTCCGACACATGAAGCCTATCCCACAAACTACCACGAGGCATGTACTCATAAACCAAAAGGCTTGATTCCTCACTTGTTATGCAACAGTACAATTTAACCACGTTGACATGGCGAATCGAACTCAGCGTAGCGACTTCTGATTCTATCTCAGACGCAGCAGATTTCCGCCGTAAAATAGGAGAAGCAATGTCTGATGCAACAAGGGATGGATCAAAGTTCCAAATATGCTTCACGGCAAAGTCCTTACCGCCTAATGTGACTCTATACACTGTACCAGACCCACCTTTGCCGATCAAATTTTCCGGCTTGATCGAATCAATGATCTCCTCTTCCGTAAAATCCACCACCTGAAAGGATCTCATCTTCCAGGACAATGAACTCCCCAGACTGCCATCCATCTGTGTTCTCCTCAAACAAAACACTACTGTTGACAAAAATCCAATCACTGCCAAACCCGTCACAACACAAATAATCAGCGTCTGAAAACTCCTTCCTTTCGCCTCCACACAAGGCGGAAACATCCCAAAATCTCCGCCACAAAGACCGCTATTTCCAGCAACACTTCCATTATAATTCTGTAAAAAGCTCGGCACTCTTCCACTCAACCTATTGTTAGACAGATCAACGAAACTAAAATGCAGTGAAGATAAACTCTCCGGAATCTCACCAACAAGCTCATTATTCGATAAATCGAGGGAGTTCAATGCTGGTAACCTTCCAATCGAATACGGTATCTTCCCTCCAAGTTCATTCCTTGACATATTCACATTATTCAAATACTTACACTCTCCTATAGACTCTGGTATCGGTCCTGATATCTTATTCCCTTGAAGATCCAAACTACTCAGTTTCGACAATTCCCCAATCCTCTCCGGTATCTCACCGCTCAAACGATTAAACTTTAAGTCAATCTCATCCAACTCGGTTGCTCCAACAATCTCCTTCGGAATCTCCCCGCTCAACATATTATTCCCAGCCCAAATAGTCGTCAACTTCCTCGCATTCCCAATCACTTTCCCAATCTCACCTTCAAACAAATTCCTCTCGATATCCAAAATATTCAACTCTGGCAGCCCCCATAACCCTTCAGGCACTCGTCCAGTCAGCCTATTCTGCCCAACTCTAAACCTCTTCAATGAGACACATTCCGCATAACTCTCAGGAATCCCACCACTAAAGTTATTCTCAAGCATCAGCAATGCAAACATCTTCCCATTCTTACACATCTCTTTAGGTATCTCACCAGTCAAGTTATTCGTCGAAACGTCGACGTATTGAAACTCAGCCCACGAACCTAACTTCTCCGGAAGTTGACCGGTCAACGAGTTAGTATAAAGTGATAGATTTACAAGCTGTTTAAACTCACCAAACTCCGCCGGAATCTCTCCGGTGAGCTGATTTTCAAACAGCTGAATCGTCGTCAAGTTTGTTAAATACTTTAGCTCTGATAAATCTCCTGTTATATGATTTGTGGACAAATCCAGCTTCTGGAGATTTGTCAGATTTCTGAACGTGTTGGGAATCGTGCCTGTTAATCCGTTGCTGTACATTTCAAGCATCCATAAATTCTTCAACTTTCCGATTTCAGCCGGAATCGGACCCGTCAATTTGTTGTCTGAAAGCTCTAATGTTTCTAATTCTACCAAATCTCCGATTTGTGGAGGAATTGTGCCGGAAATTGAGCAGTTTGACATGTAGAAAATCTTCAGTTTCGACAGTTTTAAGGTTTCTGACGGAAAGTCCGACACGTCGAATTGATTGTCCCCAACACTCAAAGTGACCAATTCAGTCAAATGGGTCAACGAATTCCACGGAAACCGACCAGTAAAACCGCTCTTGTTCAAAAACAGATGCTGTAAATTGCTCAAACCGGAAAACTCGGGGAACACGCCGGAGAAGAAATTGTTACCCAAATCGAGATACTTGAGCTTCACGCAATTGTTCAACTCCTTACCCACTTCGCCGTGTATCGAGTTGAATCCAAAAGCGAGTCTTTCAAGCGATGGTAAGTTACAGATTGTGCCGATGGGAAGCGTGCCGGTCAACGCTTGGTTGGACAGGTCAATTTCGTTGACCAAATTGTTCGAGTCACATTTGATTCCCCAAAAGGTGGTGCAGAGTTGGGTATCGGTGGTGTTGATTTTCCATGTAGCGAATGTTTCTGGATTTGATGATTGTAAAGATGTTTTGATGGTGTTTAGGATTTGGAGCTGGTCGGGGTCTAGAGCTGATACGATCGAGATGAGCGTGAGAGAGTAAATGAAGAGTTGTGATGACGTCATGGTGGCTGAGGAGAGGAGAGATGAGATCTTGTCGGAGAGTTCGAGTGTTGTGATGCTTGAAATGGAGTTGGGGATGAAGAGGATTGAAATGGAGGTGGAGGTTTTCACATTTGGGAGTGCGACGTGTAACGAAGATTTGTATGTTTGTCGGAGGTTTTGTTTTTCTTTTGTTAGAGTTTTGTCGTAGTGTGTGTCGTTTTGAGGGAGATTAGAAGAGTATTTATTAGCCAACAAGTTGCTTAGCTACGGTCGAGTTGATCCAAACTTAAATAAATTGAATTAATATTCTGAAACAAATTATATGGTTCAATAACTTTCAAATGACGTCAATTTAAATGGTTCAACTCGTAGTTTTAGCATCTCAGCTCTTATCCTTCAATTTTTCAATAGAGAAATGTGAGACGCATCAATCATCCGTGCTCATCAAATGCAGATCAAAATATCCATATAAATTTTCTTATTTTTAGATTTTGTCATGTCTAATGGTATTTTAAAGATTATGTAAAAAAATCAAAATATTCTTTCTTGCTCGCTCATCGATCTCATTAAATCTCAAATCGCTACATGAAAATTCATTTGGTAAGATCGAGTCCCGATGCTTCCAGCAACACTCTTTTCAATATTTGTCCATTTTGATGTGTGTCTTAATATTTGTTCAATTTTAATTATATATTTTACTATTTTATTTGAAATGTTTTTTAAAAAATTCATTCTTAATAACACATTATCTACTTTTATTTATTTATTAAAGAAATCATAAAATATGCTTTAGGAGAAAGTGGTAATAAGTGAGTTTTTTAATGACTTGATTGGACGGAGAAGTGGAATTTATTGTGAGCTAGTGCGGTTAGTACTTTGGGTGCATTAGTGGGGTTAGATATGGTCTCTGATTCTGAGAAAGTGGGCGACTGGGCTAATCAAAAAGTGTTGTAACCACTAGAATTACTACAACTTATCTTAATCAATTACTTGTTGATTTCTTTTTGGATGAATTTCTAAATAATTTTAAAATAGAATCACATTAATATAAATTCGTTACAAATTACCAGCTTATTTTTTTAAAAAATTACTCCAATTACATTTGAAATTAGAAATACCATTAAATCGTTACTCTTTGTCCCGTAAATATTACATTATAATTTTATTATGTTGAGTCACTGAAATGGAAAATGGAAGGTGGAGGAGGACAGTGGAAGAGTGTCATTATCTATCGAATATAGTTAAAATATGGGACATGTTTTTCCAACTTAAAAGAAAATGCAGGAATAATTAATGAAGTATAACAACGACTTGAGATGATTTGGCATGGAGTCAAAGTAAGTCCGAACACGGAAGTAACTGATCAGAATCCGGCCGCCTAAGTTGACTTCATCATCTTATGTCTTGTCCTGCCTTATTACTCTTGCTTTCTGTCTCTCTTTTCACCCCATCACTGTTTTGCCAACCATTACCACGTGCTCATGTATTGTCTGCCACGTCATTTACAAAATGTACTCTAATTCAATGTACTTACAAATTAATACTTATAAAAAAGCAGGATTAAGACAAGTTTTTGTGAGACGGAATGACATCATTTTAATCATTGGTCTCAATTCATACAACAATTGATATTGACAACCGTCATTCTCAACCGTCGTGTATTTTGCTAATTCAACCACCATTTTAATTCATAATTAATTTAATCTCAATCGTCAGATTAATTAAAATGAATGGTTGAGATGATGTCCTTGTGATTTACAATATTTTAATGTCCCTTAAGAACCAACTCGTAAAAAGCATATGACAAATAATAAGCACAATACAATGCAACTCGTAATTGAGCAATTGTGTCAATTATTGAAATAGGATTATTTTTTGGATAATTCAATCACTCAGTTTGCTTTTTTTAAAATTTATTTCTTCATTAATGACCGAACAAACCTCAAATTTAAGATGGAGATGCACTCGATTTAATTTTATTGTATATTATGTTACATGTTAATGTGATAGTTTAATGTCTGGTGGCTTGCAGCAAACATTTGCTTCTAGAACATTATTATTGTATTCTTACTGACTAATCAATCATTGTTTGTTCTCAATCTATTTTTTATATATAAATAAATCAATAATGTCCATAGTAATTAACAAAACAAGGAGCATAAAGTCCAAAATGGGACCCTGGTTGGATAAGGGTTATGGTCGTATTAATTAGGACTGATTGACTCGAGTCGACCCACGATTGGCTACCGAATTTCAACACATTAGTGTCCATTTCCACCACACAGACTCATCTCGCCTCACTTTTAAATTCAATTCTCATTATCTTCATACTTTTAAGTCACAATTGAATTTTTTTATTTAAAAGGGGTGCCTCAATTCTTCCATGTTCATTTAATGGAACCGTCCTACTTCAGTCTCAAATAATACCTATAAATCCAACAAAATCTTGATTTAATTGAGCACGTTTCGAAATTGTTTTAGAAATATTTGATTCACACAATGTCATTTTATAAAATAATCTGATTGAATAAAAATGAGCATTTTGGTCTTTTGAAACGTCCAAAAACTTATTTCTTGTCACATGCATGTTACATTGTAAGATGCATAGTGATACAACTTATGTAACCGAATTCGGCATTTCGGCCTAATGGAACTGTCCAAGGCTTTAAATCTACGCAACTGATGAAAGCCTTAGCGATACTGATGCGTTAAGTTAGGCCATTGATGTCAGCCACTGTGATTTTGACCCGATTGATCAACTCTTCGTCCGTGCTCTTTACTCAAAAACTCAAAAGCCTTGGCTTGCACCACAAGCAAAAAAATTCAAAAACTGATCCAAGTCAAATGGGCCGGTCCAAAGTGTCGAAGCCCAATAAGGGTAACTGAGAGCGTGCAATTCACGCGCCCGGAGGCGCGTAGTGGTTAGCAAGTAGGTGAAGAAAGACATTGATGATCAACGTCGTCAAATGTTTTCCAGCTTCAATTAATCGATCAATCAATCTATCGATCTATCTAATTCACGCAACATCGGATCTCAACTCGAATTTCCGATCTAAGGTGATGTCAATTTCCTGTTCCGATTGATCGATGTGGAGATTTTCGATTTTGATTTTTATCTGAATTTTTGTAATAAAGTTATAATTGGATTTATTGACTTTTGAGAAATTGATAGTAGTGTGATTGAGGCACGCAGGTTGTGATGGCGGACGTTGTAGGTTCATCGGAAGCAACGACCAGCATCTGCAGCCATTGGTAATGTTTTGTTGTGCTTAAGATGTTTTTTGGTAGGTATATGTGTCGGTGGATTTTTATTGAATTTATATGTGGAATTGTGGAAAATTGATTGTTTGTTGTAGTTTTGGCGTGTTTGTTTGGGAAGGCGTGTTGGGTTTGGCATTTAGGGACGTAAAAATCATGGGAAAAGTCTTGGTTGCGTAGCTGATGTTGTAAAGCTCGAGCCTTGAGGGCTGAGGCCTCGTTAGATTTGTGGAAAATTTTGGGGCCGGAAAGAAATTTGAGGAAACATGAGATTGACTCTTTGGTTGATTCATCAGGGGAAAAGTAAACTAGTTGAAGGAAACAATACAAACTTTTATGCTCAATTTTCCATGACTCTTCTGTTTCATTCCATATGCATCAACTTTTTCATGATATGAATGAGGGCTTATATGTCTTGCCACCTATTATTTGAAATATTCGGGAAGATAGATAATGTTTTAGGTTCTGGAGAATTTTTTGCTTTATTTATTTGGTGGGTTGCATATTATTGCCATTTATTGATTATATTAGGCTTGATTTACAGTGAAAGAAGTATTCCAGTGGCAAATATTGATCTGCATTTTGCCCACTGCTCGAGGAATTTGGAGAAATGTAAAGTGTGTGGTGACATGATCCCTAGGAAATTCGCAGAGGAGCATTTCATGACTACTCACGCCCCGGTATATTTATAGAGACATTGATATAAATAAGTCTATTTATCTTTGAGCTGCTAGATTACTTTTAAATGCGAAAATGGCCTTGGGTAATAATGAAGTAATTTCCCGTGCTCGCGTTTCTATGTTCCGATTTTGGTTAAGAGAAGAGTGTGTCAAAAGAGCTTTTCAAACTATTTAGTCTATACCAACTGATTCATGGTAGAACAGGTGGAGTGTTCACTTTGCAGCGAATCCATGGACAGAGACATTCTTGCTGTTCATAAGGGTGAAAAGTGCCCCGAAGGATAACTACTTGCGAGTATTGCGAGTTCCCTTTGCCAGCGCTAGATCTAATCGAACATCAGGTATGTATTTGATTCAAATATAATAGAAAAATTTGTGCTTGCTACCTTGAATATATTTTATTTTCATAGACATTGCATCTATAAATATACAGGAAGTTTGCGGAAACCGAACAGAACTCTGTCATTTGTGCAATAAGTATATAAGACTGCGCGAAAGGACTGGACATGAGATAAGGTGTACTGGTGTGGCGGAAACTGCTGTAGAACCTCCAAGGTACCGTTCAGTGCATCTTGTCAAATAATTCATATGTTTTACCTTAATTTAAGACCAAAATTATTTTCACATGCAGTTATACATTTCTGTTTGTAGTAACCATACAAGTTGGAAATTTGCAATAATTTTATGTGCCTAGAGTTGCTAACCATTATTATCATTGCATAAAATGAGTTATGCGATAAAAACAGGAAAAAAATAACAATATTTGTATTGATGTTTTGTTGATAACTGACCCTATTAGTAGTTTCAATTGAAATCTCTTTGTATGATTAAAGCGGCTTTTATAAGCGACTAATTATCTATGAATAATCAGAAGGGAAAACAGGCCAGTTGAAAGAGAGCGAGGTGCACCTCCAAGAAGAAATCACAACGAGTTCTCTACTGGACGACTCTTATTCACCTTGGCAATTACAGGCATTGCAGTGCTTTTGGGATCTATGTTTTTCCAGAGGCAAGCAGGAAAGGATCAAATGTAAAAAAGTCAAATAGCAATGAAAGTCTCATGTAGACATAATTATGTCATTGTATAACCAATGCAACTGCATTTGTCATAAACTGTCATATTATGATATCAAATGCTCCATACGTCCCACAAAGTTTGTCCACCTTTATTATTATTTGTGAGGTATAAAATAATCGAAGTGGACAAACATAGTGGGATGTAGAGAGTATTATAAATTCAGAACCTGTCTCTGTAATTCTGGCCATAATGATGTACTATGATGACATCATTTGTCCATCTCTCGGTTCGAGCTTAGGCGCCGGTTTAACTGCATATCTGCTACCACTCGTCTACCCTTTCGGATCATCAATTTTTCAGTCTGTGTTTGTTTGCAAATTTAAATCTCATTTCTATACAATCATTTCACACATTAGATTAGTCTTTCACACGATCCGCATCCGGTGCAGCATAATTATTTGCTGCAAGCATCAAAACGACGTAACTTTAAGAGTATTTATTATAGGGTTTTTTAACAAAAACCACCCTTATAATAGGGTGTTTTAACAACGACCACCCGTATAAATAATATTTTCTAATAACCACCCGTATAAATTTTTCCGTTAATTACGAACCACCTCACATCCATTTGTCAAAATGCCGTTAGATTTGAGTTAATTATGTTGTTTAAATTGGTTTAAATAAAACTAATAATGTTCCAACAAAATTCATGGCTTTCACATAAATAAATAAATAAATAATTAATGAGAATTTAACTGGAGAAATGGTTGAAGAAGACTTGACAAGATCATCATCAATCGATCCATTTGAAGCTTCAGCTGCCAGCCGCCCCAATTGAATCGGATTTTAAAACAAAATCTATCCGACGGGGAATTCATTCATCAATCGGAGTCGCGGGCGGCGGCCGCAAATGGCCGGTTCATCCCATGGAAACCCTATTCATACTAATCCTTCACCACCGGCCTTAGATTCCTCTCCGCCGGAAATACGTCTGACTTCCGATCAGATCAGGTTTTGCGTTGAAGCGCTGGAGACTTTCCGACTCAAGATTCGGAATTCTGACCAGATCTTGAAGGAATTCGCTTATCGGAGATTGTCTTGTCTTTGAAGAAGGCGTGTTCGAAGATCGATCCTTATTTGACGGACAAGTTCGAACCGGTGGTGCCGGAGAGGTGGAAGGAAGTGCAGGATGCGATTAATATAACGAAGAAGGAGAAGAGATTGATTGCGCAGCAAGCGGAGTTTGGTGTTAGGTTGGAGAGGAAGAGGAAGGGGTTAGTTCCGTTGAGGAATGATGTTTTGGAGGAGGCTTATGTGGCGTTGAGGAAAGAGAAATTGGCGCAATTGGAGCCTGTTGTGTTGGATAATCCTAGCTTTGAAGAGAAAATTGTGGTGGAGGGGAAAAGTGAGGATGAAGGATTTGAAGGGAGAGTGGTTTTTGGATGTTAGAGTGGTTTTTGAATGAAGGATTGCGATAAACCCTAGCTTTAATATAATTAACAACGGTAATTAACTCAAATCTAACGGCATTTTGACAAATGGATGTGAGGTGGTTCGTAATTAACGGAAAAATTTATACGGGTGGTTATTAGAAAATATTATTTATACGGGTGGTCGTTGTTAAAACACCCTATTATAAGGGTGGTTTTTGTTAAAAAACCCTTTATTATAATCCCACGTAGTTTTGGATGATCCCTTTACCAAAATTATGATTGCTTCAAATGGCGTTTAGATTACAGTTGCTTCAAATCCTACGCAGCACCGGATCTGAATCCTCTTTACATCCCATATTATTTCCAACGTTTAAAATCAAAATTGGAAACAAACCCTCTTGAGTTTTGAGCCCAACAAAACCATTACAAGACCCAATCAAAAAACCTACAAAAGGGTAAAATCGTCATTTCAAAAATCCGCAGCCTCATCCGGATCTCCCTTACCTTCTCATTCTCCAATCGTCTATATATACCCGTGTGGCGTTTAAAGGCAAGGTATTTATAAACCCTCAAATTCCTCATCTTCTAGAAATTCAAACCACCACATCGCCGACGAGCTCAGTCTCTTACCATCACCCGTAATTTTTTACATTTTTTTGAAATTGATTACGAAATCTGTAACCTAGATTTGTTCATTTTTTGTGATATTTCGATATTTTTTCGTGTTTGAATTGTAGTTTTGTGGATGTTGATGGTGTTAGTTTTGGTGTTGTTGTTGCAGGCTGTGTTTGAGATGGCGACGTTTGAGTTGTACAGGAGATCCACGATCGGGATGTGTCTGACTGAGACTTTGGATGAGATGGTGGAGAATGGAACTTTGGGTGCTGATCTGGCTATCAAAGTGCTTGTACAGTTTGACAAGGTTTAGAGTTTTTTTTGCAGCTTCGGATGTTATTTAGTTTGATTCTGAGTTTTTGTTTTTGTGTATTGGATTGTAGTCCATGACTGAGGCTCTGGAGACACAGGTCAAGAGCAAGGTCTCCATCAAGGTAAATATTTTGTGTACTGCGGGGATTTTGTTTTTAGTTTTTATGGACAGTATCTATTGCCTTTGATTCGAGTTACTGGTCAGCTGTTATTAACTAATTATTAAATTTTTGAAACAGAAATTTGTCAAAATTTTGAGTCTCGCTAGATCTTGTGGAAGTAGCTTGTGATGGTCTTGTTTTATTTGGTATTGTTTTAGTCGAAAGGTTATGGATATTAGGTTACTTGGTATGGTTACCAAAATGAAGTTAAGATTTTATGTAGACTACATTCCAATGTCTAGAAGGAAATGCTGAGGCTGTGTGCTTTATTGAAGTGTTGATCTTTGGGTTATATGATAACTATGCATTTGATATCAATTTGCTAAGAGGTCTGCTCTGAAGTTGCATTTCGATGGACACAACCAGGATCCTCTGTGGACTGTTTCATTTTCTTTTTGCTCATACAAGTACAATACAGTTAGTTACTCAGTGTTAGTAAAGGTAGTTTAGGTTACCCATTCAGATTTCCTATTATACATTGCATGGGAAATGTGTCAAGGCACAGGTATCAATTCATAATTCGGATGTGGATTTAGTTGGGTAATTATTTGCAAAGACATCATTTTTGTATTGTTTCCTTTTTTCAACATTTGCTTCGATATGCCAGGAATGGGAACATAACCTAAATCCTGATATATAACAGTAGCATAGCAGTTTTTGGAAGGAGATGCTATATTGCGTATTGCCCAAAATAAAGGATGAGAATGTGTTCTATTTTAGTTGTTCTTTGAGTTCCATGATAGTTATGCATTTGACATAAATATGGTATGAGTTCCGTTCTGAAGCTGCAATTTGGTGGATGCAACCAGGATCCTCTGTGGCTTGTTTCATTTTCTTTTTTCCTCAGATGCAATACAGTTAGTTTACTTGGTGTCAGTTAAGGTAGTTGATTCATTGGAAATATGTCAAGGTAACAATTTATAGTTCGAAGTTTAGTTTTATTTGGGAAATTATTTGGGACAACACTTTTTAAACAACATTTGCTTCTATATGCCAGAAATGAGAACATATCCCGAAGCCTGATATCTAACATAGTATAATGTTGCTATAGATTGACTGGGACCACTGGGTATATTTGTTGTATTTTTGGCCACTAATGCATTCTTAGTTCTAAATCAATAAATAAACATCCATGCCGCAGTCTACATGCTATATTTGTAACTGGCTATCTCTAAAGCCTCTATAATGATCACGAAAGCGCTGCCCATCAGATTGTCATATATTTTGATGTGCAAAATAAGACTATTTATAAATTACTGTCTTCACTCCTGACTTATATTATTGATTTAAATATTTACAGGGGCATCTGCATACCTACCGGTTCTGTGACAATGTGTGGACCTTCATCCTCCAGGATGCAATCTTCAAAAATGAAGACAGTCAAGAGAATGTAGGCCATGTCAAGATTGTGGCCTGCGATTCAAAGCTGCTTACTCAGTAATTAAACAAGAGGTTCTTTATATTGTAGCTTTGATTACTGAGTGCGAGGGGAGTATGCAGTATATTGTTTCATTAAGGTTGGACTCATGTTGTTATGGTTTGGCATCAACTTTCGGCACTGCCTGGACATAATGCTAGACTGTTAATGTAACTTGTCATGTGTTCGCAACTTTATATCCAATCCAATGAGTTCACCTGATATAATGTTTTAGGGAAGAATTGCTGTCAAATTTGTTTTAATCAGTCTCCGACATACTAAACCTGATTTCAGTATACATGAATTAGTATATAACATCAATCATATATCGTAGTGT
This sequence comes from Sedum album, assembly GCA_006409495.1. Lineage (NCBI taxonomy): Eukaryota > Viridiplantae > Streptophyta > Magnoliopsida > Saxifragales > Crassulaceae > Sedum > Sedum album. Next base: position 33,763 of record QZGG01001772.1, read on the forward strand.
AGAATCTTGGGGTAAATGAATTACTCCCTCTGTCCCACTAAGTTTGTCCAATTTCCTTTTTTAGCATCCCCTAATGTTTGTCCACTTTCCTTTATTCTCCACCACACATTCTACTTTTTCACTCATTTACTTATTATTCATTTATTCTCAACCACACATTTTATACCTTTTTTCTATCTTAATATGCGTGCAAATGGTGCTTTTGGACAAACTCACCGGGACAGAGGGAGTATATAACATCTGTCAGCCCCAACCACATCTTCGTCCTCAATGTCAATAGGAGGTTGAAATGACTCCATTGGATTGGGAGATGAACTAGGTATAGTGCCAACTGATGATTGGAAATGGAGTAATGAATTTTGAGGTAAATTTGTGGTGTTTGAGGTAGTGTCCTAGTCCTAGGTTAGGTGTTGAATCTTAGTGTACTCAAAATAGAAACAGAATCTTAAAAAGCATATGCACACGTGGACACTTCAACTTCAACACCCTCCAAAATCAGTAATTACGCTTCTCAAGTCTTAAGCTACTTTGACTTTGGCGTTGACTGTCACTCTATTTCTGTTCTTATGCAAATAATCTTATCAGATAAAATTACGTAATTTTAAATCATTGTATTTTAACTATCATATACTAATTAATATGAGAGGTATGAACTGTAAATCCGAAAAAGAGTGCAAGAGGGTCAACGCTATTGACATAAGAATGCCAAGTCTCGAAACTTGTGAGATCAGATAACTGTAAGTTATTACAGCATGGGGACTGCGCAGAGACATCATCATGTGAGACATCCATAGATTTCTTGCTGTACCAAAAATAGAAGGCTTTAGTTAGATGAGTTTATTAAACAAATGATATGCTTGTTTAAGTAAGTTTAAAGTTAAAGCAAGTTTTTAATGTCTTTTAGTGTGTCGAAAGTATCAAATATGAACAAATACAGGCTTGATGGTTATGTCATTGTTGAAAGAATCTTAGAATATTCTCGAAACATGTTTTGTCCATTTGTGTCTGTTTTTATACATGTTCTTCATTAGCTCAAGTCAGCATTGTTAGAGATTGAATATTGAAGATATACCCATCAGGGGTTAGCTCAGTTGGTAAGAGCCGGAGTCAAAAATGGCCACCACTGGAGCCAACCCGGGTTCGATTCCTGATGGGGGCAGGACAGGGGTTCTGCGGGGTAGGTTAGAGGGGAATAATTTAATTGGCTTGAGAATGGGGGTTGTCCATTCCTTGACCAATTTTTTTTTTTAAAAAAAAAATACTGAAGATGCACACTTATTTCTGACATAATAAATCTTAAATTATATGTACTGTAAAACACACCAATAATAACTGCATGGGATCGTTAATATTTAAATGTACATGCAGCTTTAAGGACTTTAACTTTATCTTCTTTTTTTCCAACATATTTATTGGCTAAAAAGAAGACTAGTCACCACAATGTGTTTTTTTATAATTCCTCATGTAGTTAATTTATTTATTTAGTATATAAAAACTACACATTGCTAATAAAATTAGTTGGATACTATTGTTTTTATGGATAATTAATATTGATCATCCAACAGTATATTTAAGTTCATTAATTATTTGTCATCATAAAAAGTCTTCAATACAGCTATAACAACCATACTGTTTCCACGCATCTTCATATCGCACATTATTTTTGACAAAATATCGAAATATTTATAAAATAATCAGACAAAATGTCAAAAATGAATGAGTAAATATCTATATTTAAAAGGTGTGGTTTTTATTGTGCTTGAATTTTAAAACTCAAGTATATACAATTGAGCTATAGAAAAAAGTATATATAGTTGAGTTAGTTCAGTTAGATAAATTAAGTATTTAGCCACGTTACAGTGGATAAATATTCCAGTTATTTCTTTTTTAAACCATTCAGTTAAAGCTCCACTATTTTCTCAGTTAAATATCGATTTCATGACGTGTGGTTTATAAAAGCTAACCTTTGATAGCAATAATATTCGACTTAGTTATTTCTGTTCAACTATTTGTTGTAGGACCATTTTAATTATTTATTTTTATTACAATATTCCAATGGTTGATATCAGTTGACCAATGGATCCAGATCCCATGCTGCCACTTTTGGTGCAGCTATATGCTGCAAGTCTCAAAACGACATAGTTTTGGGTGTTTTTTAAACAAAACTGTGTAGTTTAATCTAAAACACTATATTTACAAAGTGACCCTGTCGTCAAAACGACGTAGTTTTAGGGACGAAACTACGTCGTTTTGTCTCGCAGTTTTTGGCTTGGCATTACTGAATCTCATTCCGTTGACCAATACACATCGTTGATTTATTCAAGTGGATATGAGTACTAGAAAAGAAAGTAGGAAAGGAAGGAAAATTTTGACTTTATTTCTAGCCTTCTAGGCATATCTTCCACAAAAGTCAAAACCAGAAATGTCACTTCAATTGTCTACAAGAGTCAAAATGCATTTATAAAATCCAAAGATAAGATTTTGGGTTGATTTTGTTACTCCCATTTCAAATTGTTTCTAAAATTAATATATTAAAAGGATTTCGAGCAAACCACAATAAAAGGAAATCAGTCTTTAAAGACAACATCTCGGGTTCGCAAAAATCCTACTCGTTGAGTAAACCGATTTTATTTAGAAATTAAATATTTTCCGTTAAATTAGTAGTAATCAATTATCGAGATCATGTATCACGATCCTACATCTATTTAGATGTCCTTTTTGAACTTTAATCTTTGTTATATATATTTATATTATACATTGTGTTAAGATCAAGAGAGACGGTATGATTTGATTAATCCAACGATTGAAATTAAAATTAATTTTTAATTAAATATGGCGGTTGGATTTGCAAAAAATACGGACGGTTATCAATATCAACAATTAAATGAATAGAAATAAACTAATGAAATGATGTCTTGCTGTCCTAGAAAAAACTCTTGATCCATTTCCATATGTCATTATATTGAAATGATGAATGAATACCATGAGATAAATTAACCAGATGAATATGAATTAAAATAAAAATCGTCAATTTTTCCTAAAATCAAGTTTAATCATTATAGTTAAAATCAATAAAATTAATTTTATAATAATTCCCTTTCATTAATATAAACAAACAAACTCAGTTGAATAATTAAAACTCTTCTCTCTCCAGCAGCAACAAACACTAAACAATAACAAACTCTCCATTTCACGCACACAACCACTTCTCCGCAAAATCTACACCTCTCCGGCCTCTCCCTACACGACGTCGTTCGTTACTTGATCGCGCCACCAAACCCGGCACCACACTCAACATCTACACAATTCGCACTTCGCCGATCGTCCTACTTCTCTACCGCGGTGCAGTTCCACACACTTTTCGCCCATTCCCGAATCTTCTAGGCCATCCAATCCTCAATCCACCGCAATCGCCGAGTCGAGATCGAGTAGCGTAAAGTTTTCGTTTTTTCACAAATTCGAATCATTTCGTGAAATTAGTTTTTCTGGGGTTCTCTGAATTTGAATTATTTACAGAAAGTCAGAAACTTGATCGAGTTCATCAATTAAGTGTTTGTGAAAATGCCGCACAGAACGACTTACTTCTTCCCGAGGCAATTCCCGGACCAAAGAGGACCAGAAGCATCGTCAACATCGCAGTCAGCAAGCAGGTTGTTGGATGATCACGAGAGTAAAATTTCAGCCAAGACATGCTTTAGTGACTCACCAAAGTCAGTTTCAACTTTATCAGATACAAAGAGTTTACAGCTGGATCATCAAACTCATGTTTTTGCTTCTCGTCACAAGTCGTCTCATGTTAATAAGAACCTTTTAGCTTTACGAGGATGGTTAGGTCAGAAGAAAGGTGAGATTAACTCGTCTTTGTTGTCGTCCACTTCTTTGTCTATGCACGTGAAGCCTAGGTTTGATGAGGATGAAAATGAGATGTTGCTTACGCGCCAGCCGCAGCTGGAGTATGGGCAGAGAGGGGCTGAGCATGTTTCATTGAGAAGGTTGTCGAGTGATAGTAGTTATGCTGGGAGTTTGTTTTCGGCCACTACTGTGGATACTGGTAATTTTTCTAGTGAGGTTAGGGATTCGGCTACGACTGAATGTGAGTGTAGGAGGCAGGAGGAGGTTGAGAATGTTGGAGGGAAATTGGCTCAGAAGTCGACTGAACGTTATTACTTGCAACTGACTCTGGCTCGAAGACTTACTTCTCAAGCTTCACTCTGTACTGACTCGATTCAATTCTGCAAGGATGTAAAGATGGAACTGTTTCTGAGTGCTGGGATGTGGAAACTGTATCTTATCGGCTTTGGGTGTGGGCTCTGTCTCCCCTTTTTCTCATCTAGTCTGTTATTGTGTGAAAGTGTTATGTAGTCCGCACTTTTACAACATGTGCTGATGTTAACACTATTATATTTTCTTCAGGTTAGTGGCTGCTTGTCATATGCCGACAAGATATCAGATGGTTTCTACAACATCTTAGGGATGAACCCGTACCTTTGGATGATGTGCAATGATGCAGAAGAAGGAAAGAAGTTGCCGTCGTTGTCCTCACTCAAGGCTGTGGAATTTAGTGATTCGTCGATGGAGGTTACTGTTCCGATAAACATGGGGATGTGAGCCTTAAGGATCTTGAAGATAAAGCAAAAGAGTTGAGTTGCTCTGCAGAAAACCGCTTGGTTGGTTGAGAAACTTGGAAAACTTGTTGCGACACACATGGGGTTCGCTTAGATTCTGTATATAAATATACAGCCTGATTTTCCACCACATTCACTTGTATAGTAACTAACTACACTCTTTAAAACCTGAAGGGGTGAATTTTCAGTGGAGGAAGGGGATCTGCAGATGCGCTGGAAATCATTAAGCAAGAGGCTTAAGGATTTTCACAAGTGTATCGTCATACCTATTGGGAGCATATCTAATGGATTTGTAGACATCGTGCAATTTTGTTTAAGGTGAGAGCAATCCTTCTTACTTCTTAACTGTATTCCATTCTGTTTAGTTATGCTATCCATATGCTGCTGCTTTTAAATTCAGACTAGTTGGACAATGTCCTTTACTCGGTTACTTTATATTTATGATTTTTTTTGATAGCTATGATTTTTATTTGTGTATCATGAGTTAGTCATTGATTTCCATCCAATTTGCGCTTACAGAAATTAGCAGACTACATTGGGCTTCCGTGTAGGATAGCTCGTGGGTGCAAGTATTGCGTAACAGACCACAGGTCCTCGTGCCTAGTAAAGATCGAAGATGATCAGCAGTCCTCAAGGTCAGTTATGCCAATGCACAGGGCTTTTGGTTCTTTTTTTCTTTCTTCCACTAAACTGCTCATAAACCTCAATTACCAACTTCACTGGCCTCATCTCAGACACCTTGGCTTCTGATTTATCAGGGAACAGGTGGTTGATTTAGTTGGCAAACCAGGAACGGTGTACTGTCCAGATTCTTCAATTAATGGGAGTTTACTTTCACCAATCCCGTCTGTTTTCCAGATTTCCCACTTGAAGGAATTTCAACAATCTACTACAGATGGTAAGTTGGCATATTAAATAGGGTTTATTCATAAGAACCACCCATAAAATATTCGGTTTTCCAAGTCCCACCCATAAAAACTTTCCTTCCCAAATCACACCACGCCGTTACAACATCTTTCACAAGTCACACTCCACGTCAAAACGCGTGTATCTACTCGCCAAATGAATTATCAAAATGACTTAAAATTGTAACGGCGTGGTGTGATTTGTGAAATAAAGTTTTTATGGGTGGTACTTGGGAAAACGAGTATTTTATGGGTGGTTTTTATGAAATAACCCTTGCGATTATTTTCTTAAAAAATCGCGTGACCCACACGGTCACACGCTGTTAACGAAAATCAGACGACGTAAGGGGTGAAGTGTGACTTGTGAATAATATTGTAACGGCGTGGTGTGATTTGTGAAAGAAAGTTTTTATGGGTGGCACTTGGGAAAACGAGTATTTTATGAGTGGTTCTTATGAAATAACCCTATTAAATAAATATAAGTGAAACTAATCTACCCAAATTTTCTTTTCATTGTAAATGATCTGCAGCCAGAAATGCTTATACATGGTGGCATTGTCATTTTCCAAAATAATATTAGATACACGGTTAATTGTTTTAGGACATGAAATATTTACACACATCAATAGCTTTTACCATGATAAGCGTTGTTGCGATATCCAGCACATTTTTAAATTCATTAATTAGAGTCATTGAAGTTTTTTGATGGGAAGCCCTTGAAGTAAGGGCTGCATTTTTACCTCTTGTTGATGGAATCACAACTTTTCCATAAAAAACTTATGCTTTCTTATATATATTTTGCAGATTGTGATGCTTCTGAAGTCGATGAGACTGCTTCAGGAACAGTTGTGAATAAGCAATCGAGATTCAGAGCAAGCAGAATACAACAGACGATGAACAAATCAAATTGTTCTCTTATGGAGTGTCCTGCTGGGCAGCATGGAGTTATCTTATCCAATCAAATAAATTCCAAAGCAGTCAGTCCAAATCAGCTGAACCCTAATTCAGGAACCCTACCAAGATACCTGAATATTGAACCATCTCTCGCAATGGACTGGCTCGAAATATCATGGGATGAATTGCATATTAAAGAGCGTATTGGAGCTGGTATAAAGAATTAAAGATTGCCTCTTCTATTTTAACATTCATTTTCATGCATGTTAAGTGTAGCTATCTGAGTGCTATTTGGTTGCATTTTGTTTTTCCGTACAGGTTCATTTGGTACTGTGCATCGTGCTGAATGGCATGGATCGGTAAGTATATCAGATGGAAATATATTACTTGGCCATTTTTTTGTCCTATAATCTAATCCATGTTTTCCTTTAATATGATTGACATGCAATTTCTATGCACAATGATTGGAATGATGTGTATTTACTTTATTGCATTCTGACTTCAGGATGTTGCTGTCAAAGTTCTTACTATTCAAGATTTTCAAGATGATCAACTGAAAGAATTTCTTAGAGAGGTAACAACTAATCAGTGCTAATATGTATACTGTAAATTTTTGCAAAAATTATTGAGCACCAGGTACCAACAACTCCACTGGTGCACTCATTTTTAATAAACCCTGAAACTGAAAGAAACGACAAAGAATTTTGTGTTTACAGCACTACGCGTATATCACACACAGGATGCAGTTGCAGTTCATTTAAGCTATAAAATATGTTGTAGGTTGCAATTATGAAGCGTGTCCGCCATCCGAATGTGGTCCTCTTCATGGGCGCAGTTACAAAGCGACCCCACCTATCCATTGTAACTGAGTATTTACCAAGGTAAATTCATCTTTTGTTCATTATTAATTGTATTATCTCTCTCAGAGCTGCAATGCAAATATGGATCACTAACATCACATCCCTCTGTAAATTTTCTACTTTCCAGGGGTAGTTTATACCGTCTCATACACAGGGCTGGGCCAGGGGAAATTATAGACCAGAGGAGGCGGTTGCGCATGGCCCTGGATGTTGTTAGTATATGCTTTTCTTTGTCTGTTATTTATTTGTAGGTTATTCTATATACTGATATAAGGCTATTGTTGATGGTTGGATTCAGGCAAAGGGGATTAATTATCTGCATTGCTTGAGTCCACCTATAGTGCACTGGGACCTGAAATCACCAAATTTGTTGGTGGACAAAAATTGGACAGTGAAGGTATGTAGTCATGGTGCAGTGCCTGTTCAGTTCTATCTACTTTTGTGCATAGTATTTGCACCAGCACCATCATAATATATTGCGCTCAGGTATGTGACTTTGGGCTATCAAGATTCAAAGCAAACACCTTCATATCAGCCAAATCTGTTGCTGGAACGGTAAGCCCAGCTGTCCCTTATAATAAGCATAAAATTTCATTATTAGGGAGGATATGTCTGCTTGTCAACTCGTTAGGGGCCTTGGCAGGACTTAACTGATTTCGTATCAGTTTCTCTGAATCAACTTTCCAACCAACATTTGAATACTGTGGGGCTCTTTATTTAAGTCTCAATCTCTGGCTGAGATTAATTAATATTCTGCAGATTTTCATTATTCACAATCTGGGTTCATTTGATTTCAAAAACAGATTCTTGACATCATTGCATGTAGTTGTATCAACATACTGCAGAATAATTGTTTCTTGTTTTGTTTTCAGCCTGAGTGGATGGCTCCAGAATTTCTACGCGGGGAACCAACGAATGAAAAATCTGATGTTTACAGCTTTGGGGTGATTTTATGGGAACTGGTGACCATGCAACAGCCTTGGAATGGACTTAGCCCCCAGGTAAATCTAACCCAACTAATATAGGTGTGACTCTTTCTGTTTTCCCACTGATATACCATGTAGTTTCATTTTGTTACCATCATTAACCTGATCAATTATCTGACATCGAAGTCGATTGGGAGCATGTTTTGAATTGATAATTGCAGATCAGTATGTTATGTTAGAAAACTCCTCTATGGCCTTTACTGAAACAAAAAAATTAATTTTCAGGTCGTGGGAGCTGTTGCATTCCAAAATAGAAGGCTAGTCATTCCTAAAAATACCTCCCCAGTTTTGGCTTCTCTTATGGAGGCTTGTTGGGCTAGGTAATAATAGTTTCTTCATTAGCACTGGTTATTTAGTATCTTATACGCAAGGCTGTTGATTTAATTCTGCAAAGTAGATATTAAATGGCGTGCCCTGAAACATTATTTGTGCTTGGATCCATCTAAGTGTACTAGTGACATATGTTTTCTATGTGAGGCCGCAGTAATTCAATTACCTAACCATTTACACTTTGTTTGGACAGTGATCCTGCTCAGCGCCCATCTATCTCCAGCATAGTCGAGTCATTAAAGAAGCTCCTCAAGTCTCCTTCACAAACGATACAGATGACCAATACCTGACCTGATGCTGAACCAACCTCACATAACTTCCCCTAAGCTTGGTAACTCAAAACCTTACTCACCAACTCCATCAATATACAGAATACATCAAGCTACACATCTGGCTCAAAATGATGGGAAGCATTTAAACAATAATCCTGCCATTATAAGAGTCTACAAATGGAACCCAAGTTCCAAGACTCCACAAATCCAAAGATATCAACATATGTATAGAAGAGCTCCCAGCTAGCTTACATACTGCCTTAAAGGCTTAAACCCTAAACATTGGGAATTTAGTACCAATATGAGCTTGCTCTTTGTAATATATATGATTTGCACCTAAATGTAGTTTCACAAACAATGTTTTACATCCACAGTAAGCTTAAACTCCACCCGTGAATATGATCACAAAATCACATAACAATATCAATGTCCAAACGAGCATGGAAATTTGAACCAGATTGAGCTGGAGAGTCACACCCAGAAACAAGAAAGACCCCAACACATAAAACAACCGCAAGAATGGAAATGATCTTCTTTGAATTCTCTCAACGACGCACGAGTTAAGCAAATCGATCGACTGAGCCTCAGGTGCACACTCCGAAACAGCATCATAAAAATGCACTGCAGGGACACATAATTGAAATAAGAATAAAAACAAGACAATATTTGGTACAATGAAACATGCAAAAAAGTTGAGATTCTAACAACCAAAAGTGGTGGAGGGACTGACCATGATTAAACTGAAACGCTTCAACTCGGCCTTTTTCTTTTGGGCAGTGTAAGTACTGGTTGATACAGATGGCTGTTGGAATGCTAATGCATAGGATGAAAACAGCACACAATGCAACTGTTTTGTAAGTTTCTTCTCTAACTTGTTGGTGATCTCCAAGGTCCATTTTTGTCAGCTGAAAATGTGTTTCTTTTAGAGAGGTCTCTATGAGGTTTTCAAGTGATTGAATAATCTCGATCAGTATCTTCTGCTACTTATAAGGGAATAGGACTTTGATTCATACGTACATAACGGGCATCGAAAAGGGTAGAAACTAGAGGCTTGCTAGACAATCTTTTCTGAAAAAAATACGCAATAATAACCAACATGGACATTTTTAAAGACAAGTTCCGTGGAGGCCAAGGTGTGTCAACTTGAATGATACATTAACAATACTAAACGAATCATCGACAGACGATTTAAACAATGTTAGAAACATAGCAGACATTGGTTAGATGTTCTCTAATGTATGGTTTCTATCTGGAAACCCTTTTGCACGGTGAAATGTCATTTAAATGATGGATGCATTTTGTCAAGAGTCAAGTCCTACGCGCATTTGTGTTGAAACTTTTAGCTTGATTTGTTACTGTATTTATTGAGCAGACGTAGTCTAGTCTTGAATCCAACCATAAGGACAAGAAATCCAATGCTAAATATTATCGATTTCATGTGTTTTTGGTCATTCAGTAAAGTTAAAGTTAGCAGAGGAACAGATATGTTACAGTAACAACAATTTTAAGCCAGACCAGTTTAGGCTTTTGTTGTTGTCATGGAGAAGCTAATTGCTGACATTATTCTTGTTTAATCTGAACATTATTAAGGTTCTGTCAATATAATTATTTAATTCTGGTGGAAAGAAACAACTTATTACTTACATGTCAACTATATGAAACCAAACTAAATAAAATAAATATGACAATTCCACTTTTCAGAGCAACTACAGTATTTTCCAAGACTTGGACTTGGTCAGTCCTGACCTCAAGTCATGCAAGAAAATTTACCTTAACAAAACTAGTTTTTTTTGGTTCTGTAAACTGACTGACTTATAGTTGTCATGGCTGTTGGTATTCCTACGACGAAAATGAATTGATTCATAGTTATAAGTTTCATTAACTTTAATTTCTGTCTAATCGGGTTTAACATTGCAACCAACTTTTAGATGTCATTACCTCAAACTAAGGATAGATAGACAAACTAAAACTGCAGCAATAAAATAGTTGGGTTGACTTGGGGATGTTCCATTTTCTGAATAATCAAGTCTTTATGAATATGTTTGCAGATCAAGGAATAATCGCCCAAGTGTGAGGATACTAATTATTCAAGGCGTATCGAGCAAGGCTTGTATCTACACAGCCTCTTAATTCTGACTCATATAAATGTCACAACTTCACAACACTTTTTAGACACTTAGAACAAATTATTTCTAAACTGAAAACATCCTGTTAATATTTTGCAAAGGTTTTTCTGCAACAACCAAAAATTATATGGAGAAAATAAGAGCAGAGTCGGAGATGAACAGAATACCTTTTCTTGCTACTGTCTTGGCTGTTTTCCTTGCTGCAGCTATCATGTGCTCAAGCTCAAATCTGTCACAAGAGGTTCTGGAAATTAGCAGCTTCAAAGCGAACATAGGTGAGCAGAAATGATCAACTGTTTGAAATAATCTCAGCAAGAAATGAACCTTTGATTTTGCTGATTGTCTTACTTTTCTGATAATTTTGCAGCTACAGTGTTTCATAATAATCTGGAGGTTGCTAGAGAAGGATCTGTTATTCTACTTGTCAAGTTCCTGAATTTCTGCATTGCCAAATTTGTCCAAATCAGATTCGTCGCTCTAACCCAGATGGCGTCTTACTCAATTGGCTCGATTCTCTTCTGGGTCATACTGACTCGATCGGTCTTCGATCTTTACAACTGAAACAAAACCAAAAGAGTCAAAAGACTGAAGAAACAGATTCCACACAGGACAACCATTGTATAATGTAGAGTGTATGGAATATTACTATACAGTTTCCAGCAAAGGCAGAGACAGCTTCCAGCCACTTTGAAACCAGTGGACAACTGATTGATCATCTAGGATCAGAGATCTGGACAGGTGTTTTCAAAATAGGGAACAAAACAGTCTTTTCCTTGAACTCCAAATATTTGTACTTGTAGCGCCAAGAAAGTCTTACAAATAAATAAATAGTTTTTAAGACCTCTGCATTACTGATACATTGACTACAGCTTTCTGCCATTTAGCCAGCATAGTGAGGTCAACACTTTGATCAAAAAGGACTGAAATTTATCACTGAAGATCTCATTCCCAATAATGTCTAGCTGTATTAAGCTTTGGTCTCTAAATAGGACATAAGCCTCCCAGTAGTTTGTGATGTGGTCATTGTCACTAGTGAATCCAGTAAAGTCAACATTTGTGACTGTATGGGATAGAGAGAATGCACATAAGTATCTTGTAGTGTCAATGGAATGAGAGCCGATCTCATTGTTCGAGATGTTCAGAGCTTTCAATGATAGCTGGCGTAGAGGCTCCAATGCGGTGAAACTACTGATTTTGTTGTTACTCAAGTTGAGATATCGAAGCAGTTGTAAAGCCTCCAAACCTGCCATACATATTTCAAATGTGTATTAGCATCAATTTCCGTTCCAGATTTACAAGCTATTTGTACACAGTTAAAAGCTCATTACCATTGATAGTCCGTAGTTCATTGTGGCTCAAATCCAGCATCTGAACCCATAACAATCTCTCTATGGACCCGATGCGAGACAAAGACATGTTATTCAGTTGTAAACATGTAAAATTGGAGGATTTTCGATAGTAAGCACAATGTTTAAATAGAGAATGGCTGCTGGCTGTTTCCTGCATGAAGTTAAAATCCGGTAACATTATGAAAGTTGAGGCAAGGTGGAAATGAGTGCTACAAATCTATAGCATAAAATATGAATTTATTTATCTAACTAGACATTATCAATTATCATGCTGCAAATAAGCCACCTTTCATACTTAGGTACAGTTACAGTTACAGTAGTAACATCCAAAACATAAAATCCCGATCAAATACAAACTGCCTATCTCTCATATATCAAATTTTATATAAATTTTAGAAATGCAAAGCGACCAAAGTAATCAGTTACCAAGTAATATATATGGGTGAAGCATGTGTTGATAGAAGACTTCAGCAATTCTCTAACGCGTGTACGACTAAAACGATTTTTCTTTAAGTTGTTTGTCTTTTAGATAGGATTTTTATGATATTCATTAGCTATTTTAGGTGTTCAAAATTGTGCATTATGAGCATAGCATCAACATGAACCATGGCAAGACAATAATACCAAAAAGTTAGGAGTCACCTTCTGCAATACGATTGAACTGTGTTGATCTTTGTAGTACTGAAAATGCGCTGGATCAGACTTCATCAGCTCTTCGAATAGTTCCAGGACTTCTTCAGAGTGAACGAATTGTAAGCTGATGGCGGGTTGGCATTCCACATCATGATTGAATCATAAGCCATTAATAGCCTTGCTAGTGTAAGCTTTCCGATTTTACTGCATAAGTTACAGAAGAATAGGTCAATTCGGTAACCAAAATATAGCTAAAAACCTAAATATTTAACTTACCAGCTAATTTCAGATAACAAGTCCCTGAACAGTGTAATTTCGTTGAGTACAGTATCTGTGTGCCACTTCGAAGATACTGACTTTCCCTCATCTGAAATGTTCAGTAGTTCAAAAAGTTGAACCGGAATTATTTCTTCATAATTGGTTCCACAATGCTGAAAATTTTCATCAGTCCACAGTATCTCCTCCATGTTTTGCTCACTGATAGTCTCTGAAGAAGATTTCTGATGGTTCACCGTAAAGATGATATGTGAAGTGGTCGATAATTGAACATTACTCGAAGATATAATTCCTGGAGAATGGCCAACACTAACTTTTACAGGGTACCCCTCTGAAGCACAACTTATGGAATCAATGAAACTAAGATCTGTGACCCATGCTTTGCAGACATAGTATTATCGCTTGATAATGGTCTCCAGGTAAGGTTATTATTGGGAAAAAGTTCACTATCGACTGCAACTGTGGATGAATTTACGCCTTTGACAGGCTGGTCAAAGTATAAATGAGAGGAAGAGTTCCTGATTATTGACATAACTGAAAGTTGAAGAAATCGACAAGCTTAGGCTCGGTCTGAAGCAACTGTCAGGTCAGATGCATGACAAGGCCAGGAAGAAACTAGAAAAGGTGACTCTGATTTGACTATTTGCTGAAGGAGCCAGAGATGATAAAACCAACCACTTTGATCATCAGGGTCTGTAAATATAGCCTGATGGACAAGCTCAAATTCAGCTGTCAACACAGTTTCTGGCAACTCGAATCCATTGACCTTTTTTCCAATAAGCGAGACAAAATTGCACTGAAACAAAAACTCTCAGACAACTATTGGCATATCATAAATAAAGTAATATGTCAATAAGCAGACACATCAATAATTGAATAAAAATTATGTGTCATTGATTTGGTAAGATTATGATTTTACGAAATCAGTCATCAAGATTATCTTACTAAACACTTCCCCTATAATTTTGTGACATCTTAAACAAGCACAGGAAAATTGCAATAAACACATACACATTTTACCTTCTGTTATGCCATGCAGAGTAATTGCTAAAATTTGTCTCTATCATATTTGTCGTGTACTGTAATTCTTTCTCTTCTGAAATCTTCATTAAATCTGCGACAAATCTGAAAAGCATTCCAAGCGATGAAATCCCAAAGAAACCAAGAACCTAAAAGAGCACAAAATCGAAGGTCACACCTGCGATAATTCCAGGCATGAAAATTTCTTGAGTCAGCTTTTTGAAATTTATCAAGAAGCTTCAGCTCATGATCCAATGACGACTGACCCTTGCTTAAAACCCACTTACGGTGATGCCAAGCCCCATAAGATTTGAAATTTGTTCTCAATGCTATCTCCACCTACGCATTTCAAAGCTTCAATATTCAAACTCAACATAAACAAAACACTCATTCTCTAATCCTCCAAATAAACACATTCAAATTTCGCTCATTCCATTAAACAACACAAACAAGCCCCGCAGTCTAAGTTATCTACCCCGCACCATTCATTAAAGTCTGAATCACAATTTCTCAAATAGCCAAAACAATAAAACACACACAAAGTTAGAAATTTTACAACTTACAACACGGAGTTCTTCATCCAGAATTTTCTTCACGTCCTCCGGATCAGATTCGATTGAAGCTGGCTTAGCTGATGCTCAACAGCAAGTTTCCTATAATTCCACCCAGTGTACACTTCCGGATTGGATTCAAGCAGCTTCGCACTTACATCTAGGGCTTCCTTAGTATAACTGCTCAAATTCGAAACACCCAATTCAATCAGATCAATCAGTTAAGTTAATCATCAAACCTGATCGGTTAAAATCAAATGGATCGAAATACAGAATTTGAAGTAAAGCAAGTTCTTTTTACATTTTGTTGATGTGGTTTTGGAGAAAAACGGACTGCAGATTGCGGAGCTTCTCGGCTTTGATTGCTGAAGCGGCTTCGGCTTCCGGCTTGAGGGCTTTGCGCGGTCGTCCGTGCATATCTGATTTTGTGATACAGAGAGAACTGAGATTTGGGGATTTAGGAGATTTGAAATTAGGGTTTTGATTTTTTTTGTGCAATTAACAATTTTGTGTGGCATTTGGAAATTAAAGATATGGGGATGAGATAATATGGACTCATGGATGGATGGAGCACAAATTTATGCAAGTATTGTAAGCATTAAATTTTATCTCAATTCAATGTTTTTATTGGTAAAAGATTAGTTAAAAAGATGATTCGATACTGCATGGCTATTTGATGTAAACGTTAAAACAATATCGTTTTCGTTTTGATACTTACAATAAATAGTTGTGTATCTTAAAAAAAGCTCTAAATACAACAATTACATTTTGTCATTTGTTGTTTTTCATTAGAAATTCTGAAACAGGTAACTGCTGGTGATTCATTTCTAGATCCAAAAATGGATTTATTATTCAAGGGGATCAAAAGAATGTATATTTATATACAAATGAATAAATTATGAGCACAAGGAATGAAATTAGTCATTCAGCAGCAAGTAATTAGGCTCAGTCCGAGTAGAAGAAGTTATTTGCATTATTGTACAATGTGAAGATATGTTCCTCAATGTGAGACAAGGGCGACGATCTTACTATGTTTGGCCTGTGTACTTGAGCTGGTGAGGAATATACTGTCAGCATGAGATCAAGCCATCCAAACTAGATAGACAAATGTACCACAAATCCACTGTCTTATGATAAAAGTTCTTGTTCTTTATATTTGTTGCAGAGTCCACGTGATTGAGCGGCAATAAGGTAAACGGACAAGGATCCGCAGTTAATTGGTATGAAGAGATGACAGCCACTGTTCCATGTACTTCTTGCTATCTGCAATACAAAAAAATGTCACTTTACAAGTCTTGGATTTAATACTTTCACCATTTATTGCTTATGAAATTAGTAGTGAAGAGATGAGGCATACACTTACCAGCAGGCAAAGAGTCTGAGAAGTTTCCAGCTGGATCAAAAAACTTAATCTGAGGAATGTCTGCTGGATTGTGTACTTCGCGTCCATAGCAAGGAACAAGCACAGCAAAGCTATTATTAGACTCATCACTGTCGTCACTCAGGAACTCAGGTCCATGAGGCTCTAACCAACCTACAGACCAGTCAAAATCGTCGGAGTCAGATCCAGAAACGCATCCACCATCATGAGACACGAGCACAACATCATTTTCCATGTCAAACTTAAGGTCCTCATGACCTCTCCATTTCCTCTCAACTCTTCTATTGGTCGAGGCAATGTTCCTTCCATTAATATTTGAACCTGGTTCTCGAATAGTATTTGAAGATGAACTAATATAAACTTTTGACCATTGCCATTTCCCCCTCCACGAAAACCAAGATAAATGATTGGCCGTCACAACCATGTGTATTTCAAACCAATGTAAAGTTCCACGTAAAGAATTTTACGCAGTATCCCGAAGCCTATGTTTGATAGTCCAGCAATACAATCGGGATTTGTACCTGCAAGAGTTATCAAACGAATCATACATTGAGAACAAATACAAAAATACAAGAACTAACCGCCAAACAAATGTCAACATTCATGAAAGAAAATCAAAATTGCTTGACCTCAAACAGCACAAAATTCCTACAACCATCCAAGAGACAAAAGGGAACACATTCAATTATGCAAATCCATCTTTCCAAACTTAATCAAAAAAGCACAAACACAAGGTTTCACGCCCTTTGACCAAAATCAACTGAATACCCAGTTCAAGAAATCGGCAATTAACAAAAACCCAACTCATAAGAACGCTTTTTAAACCCCAAGCTTCGAACTTCCGCAGCTCAATCGACTTTAAGCTACTAAAGATTGGATTTTTACATACCTAAGTTTTGCAGATGAGTACAAAAAGTGCCGATGGAATCCAATTTGGGAATCTTGGATTCGTCAATCGAGCGATGGAGAGAGATGGGGACGAATTTGAAGACGTAATCGACACTTAGCGATTCTTCAATGTTTCGTTAAATGGAGTCGATGGGAGTGGAACCGTATACGGAATAGATACGGTGCACGACTTACGATAAAAATGTGTTTTTTGACCACGTGTTGAATTATGATTAGTTGGATATGCTGGATTACGGTGGAGCTGAGGGTAGAAGAATGGAATATTCATAAACAAGTCCAGGTTGGATATTGTTGTACTTGGACGATGTTTTGAATTTGTGACATGGGAATATGGATGTGGACTGCATTGGGACACTTGTACATTTTGTTGCGTGTGTTGCTTTTACAAGTAATGAAATATTGACAAATAATGCCATGTAAATTAAATGAACTAATATTAAGTTAAATTGAAATCTTTAGTTAGAAATTGAAGGGTAATTTTAAAAAAAGAGTCAGATCAACTTCAGCAAAAGTAATACGACGTATGTTTCAAATTTAAATTACGTCATTTGCAGAAGGTTCAGACAAAATTATCTAAAATTTTAAAAATATTAAATTAGTGTTATTTTGATACTCGCTGTATCTGTGCTGCAAGAAATCAGGATCTGACTATGATTTTATTTCTACTTGTGTTTTTTGCCAAAAAAATAGTATAAATGAATTGATAGGAAGTGGTTCTAGAGAGACAACTAAAATTTTGTAAGGCAAAGAGACATCATCCCAACCCTTGATTACTATCAATCCAACGGTTCATATTCATAACTGTCAATCTCAACCGCCCGTGTATTTTGCAAATCCAACCACCTAGTTTAATTAAAAATTAATTTAATCTCAATATTGAATCAATTAAAATCAACGATTTAGATAATGTCTTCTTGTCTTACAAAACTTGAATATCCTTCTAGAACCAAAATCTGAATTGATAATAGTTCAATTTATGATGGGCCTTAAGGGCTGAAAACACATCAGGCAGAAAACCAGCCCAATACTCCAAACCCTGCTGAACACCAACTCAGAGCTTCACTGATTGCTTACGTCAGCATTATCATCACTTCTCCGATTCGCTTCGATGGACTCAGTCACATTCTCCGCCGCAACTCGGTCAAACACCACCCCATTTTTCCAATCTCCAAAACCCCACTTACTGACTGACCATAAACCCTCATTTTCTGTCACAGGAAGGGTTTTTTGGTTCAATTACAAGTATTAGTTTAATTTTGATTTGGTTTAAACCTTATTTTGGGTTCAACTTTGCTTTGTAAGCACGTTGAGTGCCTTTTGATGAATCAATCAATTGCACAGCTTCTTCCAAAACCCTCATCTGTCTTTTCTTACACGAACTCCAGCTCCTTGAAGGTGTTATTTTCTGGCCTGGATTCAGCTATCTTAGGTTTCTTGGTGAAGCAATAGGTAGTAGCAGACTCGGTTAGGATCCCTTTCCGATCTCATTTTTACTCCCAAATTCCAACAAAAATTGTCAATTTCGTGGCGTACGAATTCACTGTGTTAAAATGGAAGCTGATGAGTCAAAGCCGAGGAAACGAAGCTTTGGGGTGGAAGGTTTGAAGAGAGTGTGACTGATGCTGTTGAGAAGTTTACTGAATCTGTGTAGAAGGTTTGATAAAGCACTGTTTAAGCAGGATATTATGGGGAGTCGTGCTCATGCCACAATGCTCGCTTCCCAGGTTCACAACTAGTTTCAGTTTCTTAAAGTTTTGATTTTTATGATTTTTATGGTTTTTATATCCGTTGGATTCTTCAAGTTGCATTTTTTCAATGCAATGTAAAGTATCGATTCTCTAATTAAACCCTAAATTATAATGTATTTGTCGTTGTAGGGATTGATGAGTGAGAGTGATAGAGACAAGTATCCTGAAGGGGTTGTACGAGATAGAGGGAAGGATTGTAGCAGGGGAGTTTGTGTGGCGGGCTGATAGGGAGGATGTGCATATGAATATTGAGGCTGCGCTAACTGATTTAATTGGGGAGCCAGCGAAGAAGTTGCATACTGCACGCAGAAGGAATGATCAAGTGGCGACGGATTTTTGGTTGTGGTGTCGAGATGCGATTGATACTATTATTAACTCGATTCAGGTTTGTGGCTTGAGAGTTTTGGAATGTGATTCGGAGTATGATGGTTGGAGGGATTTGTTTAATGGTTTTTGTTTTTGGTTAAGGTTTCGTTGGTGAATCTTGCATTGAGATATGATCAACTGATTATTCCCGGGTATACCCACTTGCAAAGGGCGCAGCCGGTGCTGCTGCCGCATCTTCTCTCGGCATATGTTGAGCAGGTTTCATTTGAATCACTTTATTTGAATGGTTTATCTGCGCCGCTACTTGTGTACAAAAAAGCAACTAACAATTGCTTTATTTAATTTTGTAACTATTTATTTCTATATTTTCCAACATTCAGCTTGATCGTGATGCAATTCAGCTTCTCAATTGTAGAGCCAATTTGAACTTTTGTCCTCTTGGTGCTTGTGCCTTAGCTGGCACTGGCCTCCCAATTGATAGATTTATGACATCTGAAGCTTTGGGATTTACCGCTCCTATGAGAAACAGGTACGCTCCTTTCATAATGACATAGTATTCACCAGCTTCATTTATTTGTTCACAGTGGGTTTTTTCAAAAAACGCATGTGCTTTTTTCCATGTACTACTGTTTCAAGTTGTTGATCTTTCATTGTTTTATGCTAGCATTGATGCAGTCTCGGACAGAGACTTTGTCTTGGAATTTCTATCTGCTAATTCAATCACCGCAATTCACCTATCTCGGCTTGGTGAAGAATGGGTGTTATGGGCATCTGAGGAATTTGGATTTATAACTCCCAATGACTCAGGCTCTACTGGAAGTAGCATAATGCCCAAAAAAAAAACCCAGATACTATGGAGCTTGTTCGGGGAAAGTCTGCCAGGGTTGTGGGTGACTTGGTTACTTTACTTGTACTATGCAAAGGTCTCCCTCATGCGTATAATCGTGATTTACAGGTCCACTAATTAAACATTTCTTTACTAAATGATTTCACCTCTGCATTGTTGACAACGACTGAAAATTGCTAAAGCTTCTGCGAAGTGAAATTGCTCGCAATGAAAGTGTTATCTCTTGTTGTTTTTAGGAAGACAAGGAGCCTGTATTTGATAGTGTGAAGACAATAATTGGAATGCTTGAAGTATCGTCAGAATTTGCACAGAATATTACATTCAATTCCGAGAGAATACAAAAAGCATTGCCTGCTGGTCATCTTGATGCCACGACGGTGGCAGATTATCTTGTAAAAAAGGTAGACTTCGACAATGTAAAAACACGAGATGACATAGCTGCTAAACTCTGTTCTCCCTTGCATTTCTACTGTTTGGTAATTTAGTCTGAAAACTAATTTTTCTTGCAGGGTATACCAT